>CXYZ01006865.1:1923241-1936148 GCA_900006705.1 Sonneratia caseolaris
AATTTTTATTTAATATAATAATTATATTAATAATTTTTATTATAAATTATATTTAAATTTATTAATAATATTATTTATTAAATATTTAACATTTGATTTGATCCATAGATTCATAAATTTATGCTTATACTAATTTTCTATTTGACCAAAATTTTAAAATTATAGAAGAGACTATGGTGTCACAAAATCTAAATAAAATCCTACCGTAATTTTAATTTCTATTAAAAAAGAAAAAAAAATCTAAAACCGTATCTCCAGGAAGGACAAGTGGCACTGGTAGATCTTGACTTAGACATTGTACCCTTTGACATTTAATGAACGACCGGAGCAAAATGACTGTACAAATTGACGGGGCTCATGTGGTCATAAATAATTATTATATCTGAAAATAATATAATGAAAAAAGAAATTAAAAAGATTTGTGTAATTAATATATACTTTCGATCATAGTTTTAAAAACCGGACCGGGCTGGCCGGTTCGATCGGGAACCGGCCACTCACCCGGTCCGGTTCTTTCAAAAAAACCCAATTGCACATTAAAAGAGAAAAAATCCGATTGAACCGGCCGGTTTCCGGTCTGACCAGTGAACCCAATTGAACCCATGAGAAAACCGGCCGACTCAAAAACAAAAACATATTGTAATGTACCTATTTTATTTTACTAAACTTATATTTACATTTTATATTAAACTTTTGTTTAATATAATGGTTATATTAATGATTTTTGTTATAAATTATATTCAAATTATGATATTATGTAAATTTGTTAGTAATATTATATTATTAATATTATTTTTTAAACATGCGGTTCAACTCATTGAACCCCCGGTCCGACCTATGAACCCATGCCTACACCGGTTCTCGGCCCGGTCCGGTTTTAAAAACTATGCTTGCGATCCAAAAGTCTATTATTAAAAATTATTAATTTCTTTGCTACAATTTTATAAAACTTTCTCGTGTGGAATCACTCAAGAGCTCCTCCTCCTCGATGATGTTTCTAATAGAAGCCAATCATTAATTTGATCATAAAGGGAAAAGAACAGATTAAAATAGGAACGTAACGTGGTAGTCGCCACGTGTCTCTTAATTTTCTGTTTCTTTTTTTTTTTTTCAAAATTTTGATGGTGTGGGGGGTGGGTGTTGGGGATGTTAGTGATGACAAGATCAGATTGAGGTGCGGGCCACGTTCTAATGGTGTCAGCTAGTAACGTTGTTGGCAATGGCCGGCCACATTGTCTCTACATTTGTCCATGTAATTTTAGGAATCCACATGAACGAACGATAGTAGTGTGAATTAGATACGAGCCGGTGATGCATCCATCATATATCATGAAGTTTAATATTATCATTTTCCTTAGGAAATTCTTCCTATGATAGAATCGCGTGGACCGCGTTCAAATAAGGCAATATCTTTTACGAATTTTTTTTATGTCGCGTGGACTTTTAAATCCGTGACGGTAAGTTCACGCATTAATTTTCAAAGTAATATGCCCGTTGGGATGACCATTAGTCACTCGTATACTTTCCTAGTGAGGAAGCTAAAACAATGATTCATCTTTAAAAATTTTGACCATACGAGATCATAATAGAGATAAAATCAGATGAAATATATATTATATATATGTTTTTATAAATTTATCGGATTCTAAATGATTGAGAATTAATCAATCCGTTAAATGATGTAGACCCTCCTCCCATTACTGGCATGAAATGTAGTTTTAGAGAGATCATCCTCACTATGGTAATTGGGTACCCTCTGCATTTCTTGCGGCCCGAGAAGGGTGCAGTAGGGAATGCAAGCTCAGAAGCATTGGTTAAGGCAGGAAATGGTCTCGCCCTTTGACCAGTCCCTTTGACCTCCCCAATTTTAAGCCATCTCCTCCCTCCCTCCCCCCCCATCTCCTGTAACTGCTACAACCGTCTCCCTTCCCTCATCCCTCCCTTATAATCCACAAATTCCCCATTTATTTCTCTGTCTCTCTTTGTAGACTTCTTCTCCGTCATCATCATCTTTCCTTCCTCCTCTGCAGAAGACCCTACAATCGGTGAAGAGACAAGGAAAAAGATGCCTGCCACAGAGTATCAGGGTTCCTTCCTCAGCCGGATTAGTATCCGCCGGAATCAGGTGGTCTCCATGGACGGAAACCACGAGCAGGAGCTCGAGGACCTCGAGATCTTCCAGAAGAACATATCTGAGCGCTTCTCCGATCTCCTGTCCGATGATTCATCCTCCTCCTCCCCCTCCTCGTCGGAGCTGTTCCTCTCGATCGCATGGGTTCGGAAGCTGCTCGACGTCTTCCTTTGCTGTGAGGCTGAGTTCAAGGCCGTCCTCATCATGGGGCGAGAACCCAGCATGATCGCCAAGCCCCCCCTCGATAGGTTGATCCCAGAGCTCCTCGACAGGGCTGTCAAGGCACTCGACGTTTGCAACGCCGCGATGCACGGGGTTGATTCGGTGAGGCAGTGCCAGAAGCTGGCGGAGATCGCTGTGGCCGCCCTCGAGCAGCGACCCCTCGGCGAGGGCCAGGCGAGGCGGGCCAAGAAGGCCTTGGCGGGGTTGACCTCCGCTTTGGGTATCGACGACAGGGACAATTCCTCTGGCGGCCACAAATCCACCGAGCGGTCCTGGTCTTTTGGCCGCCGAGGTGGAGGAGGCGGAAGCGGCTCGGCGACCAAGGACCGGGGATCGGGGCAATCCCGAACCCCTTCCTGGGGTGTCCCGAAGAACTGGTCCGCGGCCAAGCAGATTCAGGCGATGTCGGCCAATCTGGTGGTGCCTCGTGGTGCGGAAGCCTCGGGACTCGCCATGCCTGTGTACATCATGAGCATTGTGACGGTGTTCGTGATGTGGGCCCTCGTCGCGGCCATCCCCTGCCAGGAGCGGACCGGACTCGCCACCCATTTCCAAGTCAGTGAAATATGGAAAGACGAATTTGCCATTGGATTTGAGCAAAGAGATACAATTTTATCGGAATTGAACCAAAAAAAAAAAACCAATTTTGATTAGTCAATCACACGGCAAGCAGCCTGATTGGATTGAAATTGCAGGTGCCGAGGCAATTGGGATGGGCACAGTCGATGATGGGGCTGCACGAGAAGATTGGGGAGGAGTGGAAGAAGAAGGAGAAGAAAGGGGCGTCTCCTGTTGGGCTGCTGGAGGAGATGCAGAAGGTGGAGAAGCTGGGGCAGTCCCTGCTAGAGTTCTCAGACGGCTTCCAGTACCCGGTGCCGGCAGAGAGGCTGGATGAGGTGGCGACCCAAGTGGCGGAGCTAGCCGAGACCTGTCGGAGGATGGAGAACGGGCTGGTTCCGCTGCAGCAGCAGATCCGGGAGGTGTTCCACCGTATCGTCCGGAGCCGCACAGAGGTCCTCGATGTGTTGGAACAGGCTGGGAAGACGTCTGCTCCGTCTGTGTAACAGGTGACACACCATCATCCACACAAAAAGACAACTACAGAAAAGAAAGAAAGAAATTGTTTCTGTTTGGCTTAATAATTTTGGTCACGTCCCATTGCTAAGGGTCAAGCAAGCTCACTAGATCAAAATTTAGGTTATTCTTGAATTTTGGAGGCTGAGCCACTAGGGGATGATCAGTTGTGATAGTTTCTGCAGACAAAAGGACTATCTGGAGAGAGAGAACCTGGTGAATTAGCTCCTGAGTTCAATTCTTGTCAGCAGGATTTCCGGTGCTCCCTTCTATGACTACCGGCCCATTCTGTAACGAAAAAAATTGACTATTTCAGATGTGCATTTCTTTGGAATTCAGTTCGTTTTGCATGGTTTTTTTTTTCGTTAGAAGGTCTCACATTATAGAAATGTACATAGAAGGGCCTCTGAAACTCTTGTTTTTCCGTTTGTGATATATTGTAATCAAAGGAGACAACTGTCTTTTGTTTATATTGCTGGTCTGGCTGATCTTTCGGCAGGGTTTGCTGTTATTGTCCCCATTCAATCTCTTCACATTCTGGGAGAAAATTCTATGGTAAAGTGAAAGTAAGTATAGCATTATCTTTCATCAATGGCTCGGTGTATACAACCCAGGATTGCAAGCAAAAACACCGGGGGTTTATGAGATTGATAGGCTCTGCGAAGAATGAGTTAGTTGAAATGGCTGTCGTTTAATTGCAGTTTAACGTACTTTTTCAGAGACCAATCACTGGTTTGCCGTAATAGGAAGAACCTGGAACCCATGCACTGGATCTTGAATCGTGTTCATGTAAAATTTCAACTGCGCGCTTCACATGTTTGAACTGAAATTATAAAATTTTCATCAAAATCTGGCAGGGATTATGAGGCTCCGCAAAGAATTTCCCTTTTCCCTGCTCTTCACTACCAAAGAATTGGAAGTATGATTTCAGTCTGTTCCCCAGCTTGAGGTCCCCGAGTGTTGCATCCCTTGCTCGAATTGGGAACATTGGATGGTGACTCTGGTGCAGGTGGAAGACTGGTAGTGGTGGGATCAATAGTGCACCCCTTGCCATGGACATGAGGGATAAGAATCTAACAGTGGCTGGGGAGATCAAGTAGGTGGATGAGGTGGGCAAGCTCGAGAAGTGGCACATGAAAATAATGACTATCAATTTATGAACGTGGATATCTAAGAGTAAAGAAGGTGTAATGCTCAAATTGAAGTACAAAATCATAAGCGCCAGTGCAAGATGGTTCAAGAACTCAAGGACATGACATGCACTCCAACAAATCTAGTCATCATTTCAAAATCAATAAAAAGTTAGAAAATTGAACCCTCTATAATCAGCAAGCAAACGATAATGACTTGTCATGCTCAGCATCTATGCTAATTATGGCAGTGTGAGTTAGATTGTATAGCTTTTCCCTTAATTTAAGTTCTTCCTCCATCTGTAAATGAAACATTCTCTCATATCACCGATCAGAAGAAAAGGAATGACAGATCTTGCTTCGCATCTATAACTGCAATTTTATCTCTATTCAGTATATTATGGTACACCACCTTCAAGGGCCTGGGGAATGGATATAAGTACATAAGATTCTATGTTTCCAACCATTTCATCACTTCTTCATGAGAAGGACAACTGTGTGAGCTGCAATACTCCGATTCTCCCCAAGGCTATCAACCTTCTCGTGGGTCTTTGCTTTGAGGTTCACGACAGCAGGGTCTGCGCCTAGCAGCTTGGACAGGTTGGACCTGATAGCCTCCTTGTGTGGACTGAGCTTTGGTCTCTGAAGTATCAGTGTGGCATCCAAGTTCCCGATTTCATAACCTGCCTCATCCATGAGACGGACCTGAAAGCAGACCAAACCACAGGAAATCAGATATGACCCACCCAATAAGCGTCATTAACTAGATGGTAATTATCCATTCATAAAGCAAAATATAATACTTGCGCCAAAGTTTCAGCTGTCAGCGAGATTTCATTGAATATAATCAAACTTAGGTTCACTTATTTCTATCAAGGAGAAGTGTCTTACAGATCTGTAAGCGTTAAGCAATAAGCTCAAAGGGGATTTTCAAGAATTGTTTATTGAATTTGGTAGTAAAGATCCTCTTCATTCCTCTTTTGGGGTAATCATAGTCGAATGTAGGATTGGAGATCAAGAATTTCGGGCTCGCAATGTCTGCAGGAATGAAAGATAGAGAATAGCAGAGGTATCCCACTTCACAAAGAGCGTTGCTGACTTACAGCTTCCTTGACGAAAACAGAAGATGGCGCTCCCTTCCACTTGGGATCAGAGTCTGGGAATATCTGCCCAATATCGGGAAGCCCCAGAGCTCCCAAAATCGCATCCACCACACAGTGAAGCAGCACATCTCCTGCAGTTAAATTCATTCACTAATTAAAGAAACTCACCGCAAAAATCAAGCATGCTGAGTTCACGCAAAGTTTCAATTTTTATTATCTCAAACGTATTTTTCGGAAAATGAAAAAGGAGGAGCAGTAACCATCGGAATGAGCCTCGCAGCCCCTATCGTGAGGAATATCGATGCCGCCAATAATCAGAGGGTAGCTGGGCTCTAGCCTGTGGAGGTCGAACCCGTGCCCAACCCTGAAAGGCAGCGACTTCGAGGGTTTGGTGGCAGCTGCGGCCCCATCAACCTCGACAGTGGTCGATGATGCGGCCCTTAGGACGGAGAGCGGTGGCGCCGGCCGAAGAGTTAGACGGGAAGAGAGCGGGGCCGGGAAGTCTGGGCGCCTATTGGCGGCAGCATAGCCCATACGGTGCAAAGAAGATTGCGGGTCTGGGCGGAGGGAAGCGGCGGGGGTTGAAGAAATGAGGAGGTTAGTAGCCATGTCGGGGTCGGAACGATTGGGGCCGTGCAGTTGAAGTGGCGGTGGCGAGTAAACGATAGCCTATCGACCTGATTCCAAGACTTCCCGATCAATAAATGCCAAAGGAATATGCTTTGTCAGTTGGGCTCATCGTACGCCGGGAACATGGATGAACCCAACATTGGGAAGCCTATCAATTTTTTATTTTAAAATATAAAATAAATGGCTACAAAATTTAAGGGGGAGAAATCCAAGTACACATGCTAATTACGGTTAAACTAATAATTTTTTATTAATTTGTTAAATGAGTGAATTAAGGATGGAATTTCAAGTTAAAAGGGTCAACGAAATTTTTTTCAGAAATTCCGACCCGATTGTAAACTAGTCTCAACATATATTTCGACTGGTACGAGGATTTACATAACGTAAAATGACAAAAAAAACCAAGTCGCCTTTTTCTTTCTTTTTTTTTCTTTTGTAGATATGCTCAAGGCAAATTATAAGGTGTGAAATTTAAGATCCCAACACTGCTGATGGCAGTTGTAAGTATGCACAAATAGAAAAATTGTAACACTAATTGAAATGCAAAAATTTTGCTTTTTTTTTTTTTTACATAATTACACTGTAGTTGAGACATACTATATTGAAGTGTGATTGAAAAACAAACACCACCTAGATATCCTCTCCTTGTTTGAATTCCTCATAGGCAACCAAAAATTTACATATCTATGTTTATGCTGCCAGTGATACTCTTGCAAGCTTAAAGCCAAAAAAAGATACTCTTGTGAGCAAACAAATCACAGCCCTTCAAGCAATCGTAAGGTATTTTACCGGGGAGACCCAGAGACTGCTCTTAACTTCCGGCGGCAATCGCCAACAAGCTGCCACACTAAGACAAGCTCACTCAGGAAGCTCAGGTACTGAGTCAGAAGCCCTGGGCTGCTTGGATCCATGATCTGGGTCAAGAAGCTGAGAGGCAGCCCTTTTTCGTCTCAACTGTAACCAGAAACCCGGTCAGATGGATGTACATTGCGCTGCATATGTGTGTACAGAAGACAGTAATAGTTGATTTTGAGTGGACAACCAACCTTCTCTTTGTGGCGGCGATAGAAATTGCGAATCAGAATATTCTTGGCTTCGGTGGTAATCACTGCAGAGTTGCAATAATAGAGCAACATATTACAAGATTTGACAGCAATTGTTGCAGCAGTTGCGCAATATATGACAATTATTCAAAACAAATAAACTAGGTGCATTTCCTTAGTATAAACATTATGGGATATCATCTCAAACACAAAGCTAGTAAAAGATTGTCGTCCATCAATAAAACTCACCCTGGTCAGGTGGCGGCATGGTCCTGCTATGAGTAGGATGATAAGTAGTAGGCGTCATTTTCTGCGTAGAACCATATTTTCATTTTTTTTTATCAATAAAATACTTCGTATCATTACTGCTATAGGGAGGAAGACTCCCTCAAAGTACATCTGGAGGACCATATTTTCCTGTTAATGAAAACAGAATTCTATAGAAAGGTACTGATGCTCAAGAAAATGAAAGAAAGTTAAGCAATCTTTTCTTTCAATTAAAAAGTTTCCACAGTTCTCCAATGTACCATAAAAATTTACTAGCTCTAAATGCATTGTTATGATCCGAGCTGCCTCTATGTAATAATAATTCAAAATGTGGATGACATTTCCACACTCCGATTTAAGGATCACGCTGTATTGTTATCCCAAGGCATTTTCTCTATAACTTGGGAACCATGCAGAAACTGGACTTTTAGCTGAACATATATAGCATCCTCTTACTGATTAAAAAAACATATCTCTTGAATGGTCAAAGAGTTGAATATACCAAACTATCACTAAGGAGGTGAATAACAAGAGACATATCCCAAGATCTGCAGATCCCAAGAGTAACCAAGATTTAATATTCTTTCTAGCTTTAAGTATCTCTCCAGTAGCCAGATACATATGCCTTACAAAACTCTACTTAAAACACGACAACCACCAGCCCATAACACACATTCACCTAGCATGTAGGACTTCCACATTTCAAAATAGACCAAGATTTGTTTTAATTTGGGATAAGCTAGACAGCTAGAGTGAAAATTTGATGGGAAAAATTTTCAAAGCCAGAAATTTCTAAATTAAAAGAAAAATGCTGAAATCTAAGGCTTGCATTAGCATATTTCCTGGTGTCATTAGATTACGAGATTCATGGAAATCAACTTGCCCCAGTATCTAATAACTGATACCAGTCACTGATTCTCCACAGTATGCCATAATGAGAGTATGGAACAGGCACGTGCTGTCTAGGTAAGAAATATACCAATGAAGTGTTTTATCTAGCTGTTGATCCTGACTAAGACACCTTAACAAAGCCCATAGTATGGACCAGAAATTATTCATTGACTCTCAGAGAGTGTGTCCAGTGAGCATCAACATTAATTCAAGAAGTTCCAAAGGGAATTCTGATGAGGCAACTTATTTTTATAAGGAACTTACATTAAACATAAAATATAAAATCATGTTCACAGTGACTGGCATTCCTGTGTATCTGTGTGAACTAATGAATTTATAGGATGGTACATTCAGAATATGGGTTCAATGATGTAATTATATCAGAATGTTGGATAAAATTATCTACCCCAATGAAGTACAAATGTAACAAAACTATTAAATAATAAGAGAAGGAATATTCTTTTAGACATACTTTTGTGAATTTGAAGAGATGACCAAACATCAAAATCAGCTCACATAAAGTATCAGCCTTTTCTGACAACAGCTGCTGACAACAACTCTCACAAGAAACAACTGACTCTCCACTTGAGTTGTTTAACTTCCAATGAAGAACGAATTCATATTATGTTCCACTAAAGCAATATGGAACAAACAATTTTGGATAGGTGCAAGTAACTCTCCATCAAAATAGCGTACTTAGTCAGAAAAAGAGAACACATGACTTTCAAAGACTTTGTTTACAAGGGACCATTAAAAAGCAGCGCACCAAAGTTCTCTTTGGATTGGCTTTTGCTTATTCTCTTCATGGTTCAGTACGCAGAAGAACAAAGCATTTCTTTTGGAGTTAGAGAAGATAGCAGCTTTTATTAGACTACACCCGATCTTCCTACCATTGTCACTCAACTCTAAATCCTCGTTATTATCTGAATCAAAATATCACAATCTTCTACATATATAATAAAGGCCTTCCTTTTAGAAACCACATAATATGATACTGCTTCTGGAACTTGTCATGCTTTATATTCACAGCACAGATCAGCATTTGCATCCTCAGCTAAATTCAATGGTATACTCAATGCCCCTTGGAGTTTATTTAGTGACAAGCCCAAATATAACTAAGCAGCCGCCAAGAATAACAACCACGACAAGCAGCAAATAACAAAGCCTCTTACTCGAAACGTACCACAGAGAGCCCATATTCCAACCACGACTTAAGATTTTCAAAAGAATTCATCGCACGAGCAAACCTGCCAGTGCAAGATGGAATTTTGAATTCAACATGGGGTGGGGGTGGAGAAAGAGAGGGGGCTGTGGGGACTTACAGAGGAGTTGGAGGGATCGGGGGGCCTAAAGTGACTGAAGTTGTGTGGGTCGAAGGACGGCCACTCGCCGAACAAGGACCCCATCTAGAATGGCGGTTTCTTCTTCCTCCTCCAATCGCAAAACCGGAGTGGTAGAGAAGGTGAAATAAAATTGGGATCTTGATCCTACAAGGACCCACCACCACCTCCTCTTCCTTCCTCTCCTCTACCTCTGAGAGTTCGGTTAGGCTGGTCCAAAATGAAATATGACGAAATGTATGAAATCCCAGACGATCATTTTATGTAAGAAGGCCTACCCGTCAAGCTTACTGGATTTATAATTATGGACCTTATTTCTAATTTAAAAAAAGGGACAGACAGTTCGAGGCCTATGGTCTTCACATTGAACCGGATGGTTCTTTCAATGAATCGGGGTGAACCGGATCCGTCCCAGCAGCATGGCACGTGTCCAACCCAACAACCCACCGAAATCCTCCATCGTACGGCGGATTAAATCGCCACCGCTAAATAATCAGCCTACGTACTCCATTAGGCACCTGATAATTGCTCAGCTTCTTTTAGGTTTGGAAGATCAAGCGCGGCCTCCAAACTTCCCTAGTCCCGCGGACAGAGTGACGGCTCCGGATCGCCGAACTACGCAGGAGAAGCTACAGAAGCCATGGCGGCACCGGAGAGTCCTCTCTGCTATGTCGGGATCGCCCGCCAGTCTGCCGCTTTCCGCCTCATGAAACAAATGGTGAGTCTCTGATACCGTTGAGGTGGTTGAATTATTGCCTGTGGGAGTTACGAGCTTGAATTAGAGTCTTACGTGGCTTTCAGTAATTTTCTGTAGGGGTGGGAGGAAGGCAAGGGGCTTGGGAAGGAAAAGCAAGGGATCAAAGGTTACATCAGAGTCCAGAATAAGCAGGACACCAATGGTCTGTCTCTCTCGCTGTTCTCTTCCGTTCTATATTTTTTGTTGCCAAGGGTTGTGCGAGAAAATAAATTGAGGAACGATTGTTTCTGGGACAGGTGTAGGCGCCGAGAAGCCCAATCAATGGGCTTTTGACACTACGCAGTTTGACGGTATCCTCAAGAGACTGAAAGTGGTATAAACCGCTGCATATTGTCATTAATTAATAATTACTTTAAGCATGGTAGCCTTCTGAACTTTTCCCCTTGCTTTTGCTTATTGCAGCAAAGTGCAGAAGCCAGTGATGACGGTATGACTGCAATAGGTTCTCAAAGATTCAAAATTTATCCTTTAGCTAAAATTTCAATGTAATTTAAATAGCTTACCATCTCATATATTTATATGTGCTTGTTGCAGCAGAGAAAGGTGATTCCCAAGTGCAAAATGAGACTACTGATTCTAATGATCAAACCTCATCAGGTAAAACTACACGAGCGAGAGGAAGGTGGGTGGAACAGCTTGACATTTTTCTACCTTTAGTAGTTATGTTTATGTCGTACTCAATCTCCTTTTTTTTATGTAGAATTTAATCCTCGTGTTGTAGGTATCAAAAAAGAGAAAGGGGCAAGTTGGTAAAGTCATATTCTTCACAGGATCTTGAAGGAATCCTTGTATGTTCTGAAACTATTCCTTTTTCTTACTTATCAAATTTTAAGGCTAAATTATCCCCAAAAAAAAACAAATTTTAAGGCTGTATGACTTGTAGAATAGTGTTGCATTTCAAGTTTTTGATGAATAAATATTCAGTGTGTTATGCAGGAAGAATTTCTAGTGTAAAAAACATCAAAAAAATGACACATGTACATCTTCAGGTTGTTTATATTGTTTAGGTTTTTCTAGAACTTTAACCCGGTGTATGTGTCATCCTCTAGATAAATTTTACACAGTGAACTTGATATGTAATGCAAACCAAATATTTACATTTTTGCTAAGTAAATCCAAATATTTACTTGCTTACTGAAACTGTAGGCATGTTTTACAATTTTGTTTACCATGTTATCTTATGGAAGCAATTTAAGAAATGTGGGTACCTGCAGTGCGATTGGTTTGCAGTTCAAATCTTTTCAACGAGTCTTCCACATACTTTTCTTAGGAGATGAATATTTCACATTTTGATCTGAGACATTTTGATTTTGAGCAACTGTGGATTGAAGAACTTACTATTGACCTGGCTTTGTTCTTGATTGAAGAAGACTAAGGGAGTTGCATTACGAGATTTTATTTAATGCCTTTGCTTGTCATATAAAATTATTGCTCAAATAAGGTTTATGTTTGGGTTGAAGTTATTATCTTTCCATTTACACATTTATCTTTGCAGGTGAAGAAGTCTGAACCTGCAGAAATGGATTCTGATTCTGATATTCCCAGTAAAGTTGGTGATGCAGATACATTAGAAACCCATGTTTCTACTGATGAAGGTAATCTCTTGCTGCAATGAAGCTGTATGCTATATCAGAACAAGAGTTGTTTCTCGTACTAGTGAAAAGAGGCTGCTATAAATGAAATTATGAAACTACTGAAGCATGGGGAAGTTCCAATCAAAGTGAATATCTTTTTATATGCAGAAAAATGAAAATTATATGCTTATATTCATAATTCCACTGCCACATTATGGGGGGCAGAAGAAGACTATTGATGGATACGATGATTATTTTGTTATTTGCAATGGCATGATTCATGATTCCATTGAATCGAAAATTTTACCAATTTATGGTTATTATACACCTCCTGGTTGCAACTTTTCCTTGGACATCTAAAATTTTTTTGAGTCAATTCTTTTCGTAAGGTTTTATTTTTTCCAGATATGTAATGTCAATTTGTGTACTTTACAATGGCCTTTTGGCATTTGTCAGGAAACAAAAGTCAGGATGCAGCAGATTGGTGGGGTTCAAAATATGGGTTTATTTTTGGAGGTTTTCTCGGGGCTGATTCAACTCGTAAGAAGTCAGTCTCTGGTAACAACAGCAAAAGAACTGCATTTTTTGAGGAGGATCAAGAGAATCTCTACAAGCTTGTCCAGGTACTTTAGTTGAACAGTCAACGTACATAATGAAGTCAGATGAGCTGCAGTTCTAGGATCTTTTGTGTGACTTCCACAACTCACCCCCAGCAAGGCCCCCCGCACACCCCTCACACCACCCC
>CXYZ01006865.1:1949710-1994492 GCA_900006705.1 Sonneratia caseolaris
TTTAAAAATATATATCATGTTTTTGAAAAATATGTTAATTTTATTATATTTACAATATTTTAAATATTTTTAAAAAAATATAAATTAGATAGTTCGAACCGTTTAATCGAATAATTTAAATTTAATAATTAATAATATCATTTCACTTAAAAAAATATTATGTGAGTACCGTTCATCCCAAATTAATTTTTTCGGCTTAGTTCGATTTAAAGTTGAATAAATTCCTCCCAATTTTCTATATACTACCCTGACATTTCGTACCTTTGGACTGTTACATGAGGGAGCCGGTGGACGTCCTTCCCGATTGATGTAGAAAGCCAGTTACCATTCGTAACGCACGGAAGATCCAATAAGGCCAATAAATCCAGAATCAGAGGACCCTGAGGAGAAGTCCGCAACCCAAGATTGAACTTCGGTTTTTCTTGGGGCCCACACGCCTCGGTGTTCCGTACAAATAACTCTGCACAGTAGTCCACCGGACGCCCTCTGTGTGTCTCCGTTCTGGTTCTGCGGCCATTACCAATTGTCCCACGATCGAGATGAACGTCGAGTCTTGCTTCAGGATCTTGGTCGGACTCCGTGCAACTGAAATGGGGGACACCCAAAAATGACAGAGTAAGTTTTGGGTGATGATCGATTTCGTTGAGAGCCCAGCGAGTTCATTTGACTTGTTCCAACTCATCCAACTATATTAGGTGAAGTGATAGTGGTTTATTTTATAGAATATCCATTCGATTTATCACCAAGTTTGGATTAACACTGAAGGCTGTCCTATAGATGCAGAAACAGACAGCGAGGATTAAAGATTGATTACAATTCACAACAACAACAACAACAACAGGCATCCAATCTCAAAACCTCAGGAAAACAGCACGTCACATCAGACATGAAGTGAACGGATTTAAACCGAAGCTTCGATGGTCTCCCAGTTTGAATGGCAGGACAACCTCGGCAACGTACCGTACTTTCCTCAATTTCCCTTATCGAATGTCAAGCTTCTCGAAGTCAATTGAACGCGCTTGCTTGTTAACACAAATTAAAAAAAAAAATCCTCCATTCTTTTCTTCTCCGAAATCTCCCATCTCTCTCATAAAAATTCAGGCATAACTGTATAAATACCTACACACCCAGAACACTCTTACACATCTCTCACAAGTAACGCAGTTTCCAAGCAAAGAAATAACCAGAGGAGGATCATTTCACTCATTCGATGGCGGAGAGCTACCACAACCAGGCTTCCCCCTTGGCGCCGGCTGCCAACGGTCATCCTCAGAGCGATGGGGAGTCCCTGTGCGACAAGGAGGCGAAGCGGAGGAAGCGGATGAAATGTGCCGTGTACATCGGCGTCTTCGCAGTTTTCCAGGTGATTGTGATCCTCGTCTTCGCCCTCGTCGTCATGCGGCTCCACCGGCCCAAGTTCCGAGTCGGCCCACTCCGCGTCCAGTCCCTGACCACCGGCGCTCAGGGCACCGTTGGCTCGTTCGAGGTGTCGTTCATCGCCCCGGTAAGGATCAAGAACACCAACTTCGGGCCGTACAAGTACGACGCCACCAGTGTGACCTTCTCCTACGGCGGGGTCGCCCTGGGCCAGGTAACGGTCCCGAAGAGCAAGGCGAACTTCAAGTCCACGAAGAAGGTCGACCTTCCCGTGACCCTGAACTCCAACGCTCTCGCCGGCACCGCCCTGAACACGAGCCTCTCGAACGAGCTGAGCTCCGGGAACCTGACACTGAGCAGCTCGGGGAAGATGGACGGGAAGGTGGAGCTGATGCTGATATTCAAGAAGAAGAAGTCGACCGACATGAACTGCACCATGACCATCGCCGTGTCGACCCGGACGGTCCAGTCTCTGACGTGCAAATGATCATCCACATCGATATTTTCTTCGTCATCATCATCATCATCTATATAGCACTGTATTCAGCAGCAGGCTTCTTCCGTATTGAGATTTCACCGCGGTTTTATCACCTGTATACGCTAGTCATCAATAATGTGTGTCTTGACTGCGATGGTTTTCCCTCCCATGACAGTCCCCCTCGTATACATAAGAAGATGAACTAGTCACATCAATAAAATGCATTCTTGTGGACATATCACAGTAAGGGAGGAATTGCCGGGGCACTTTAATCTCGCCACACCAGTACGATGAAACTAAACATGATCAAAAATTAGCACCAAATGAAAGCCATCGACAGGAATTTGATATGTGCTTTGTGCCGTGATAATGTTTAATTTTATAATCATCAATGATACCGACACTTATGACCCGATTAAGTGCTTCACACTATTTACTCATTATTCTCTCAAAGGATACAACAAATCCAAACAATAATCTTGTATGTTTGAGTCAATATTGATGTTTAGAAGCAGTTATATTAAACTGATGATAAAACTAAAATATGAAAATTTAATTAAAATATTTGATATATATTTATATTTTAAAAATATTTGATATTCTTATATTTATGGATTTTTTTACTAATTTTTTAATTTGAAGATTGAATTAGCTCCTCACAAAACATTTATAAATTACTTTAATACCATATAAAATATTTTTTTTTTGGATAATATTGGACCTTTCTATGTATCCTCAAAATTGTCTTTGTCGGATTAGGGCATGGGTGTGGCCTGAAAGATAGTGGGAAATGGTCCCGGCCGACGTCTGACCGAATCCCCAATCGAAGCTTCGGCCCATGAAATAAAATGCTATAAACTACATAAGAATGCATAAATCTACGGTCATATCGATTTCCGTACCACGTGGTCCTCTCTGTAAGCCTAGAGTGCACCTCCCCATATTCATAGAATAATTTAATTTAATTTAAAATTTAAATTATTCACTAAAAAATTAAAATTACATTAATAATATATTTCGAAGGTCTATCGTGTCCCATCTCATATCTTATTGATGAATAATAAAACAATCAAAATTTAACTCACTTTATTATAATAATTTTTTGTTTAATGGGTGCGCGTACTAGCAGTCTGGCCCCACCATCGCGTCCGGAGACCCTCTAGAAAGTCAAGATTTCCGATGTCATGTGGACCGCGTTTGTCCTCTTATCGCAACACTTTCCCCCACCAGAGCTATTTTTCCTTTTATTAAAAAATTGAAAAATTGATAATTATTCTCCACATAGATAAAGAAATTTGGGAGTCAAACTACCATTTGTGAGACTCCCCGCTCTCCATTTTCCTTTTTTTTTTTTAACTCAGTTATGTCCGAAAAAAAATCTCTAAAAAAATTAAAAGAACATTAATTTTCTCGAGAAGAATGTAAACACAAGTGACATGTCTTCCCTTCAGTCATCAGGCTCTATATAAGCCTCCTAATAAGCCCTCACTCGTCCAAAAAAAAAAAAAAACACGAACGAAGAGAACGGAGCTCTGTATCGAGCACAGAGGCAGAGTCAAATACTATACATTTGATCGATCAATCCAATTCCAGATGGCCGATAAGACCCAGCAACAGCAAGTGTACCCGCTGGGGCCCGCCAACAGAGCTCCGAGCAGCGACGAGGAGGCACTGGCCGAGAAGGAGGCGAAGCGGAAACAGCGGGCGAAGCTCGCCCTTTACATCGGAGTGTTCGCCGTATTCCAGGTGATCGTCATCCTGGTCTTCACGATGGTTGTGATGCGAGTCCACCGGCCCAAGCTCCGCGTGGGCGGCCAGATCCGAGTCCAGAGCCTTAGGACTCTCAACTCCTCGTCCTTTGAGATGAGATTCGTGGCCCCGATCCGGGTCAGGAACTCCAACTTTGGGCCATACAAGTACGACGCCACCACCATCCTCTTCACCTACGAAGGGGCCGTGGTGGGGCGGGCTTCGATCCCCAAGAGCAAGGCCGACTTCATGTCCACGAAGAAGCTCGACGTGGATGTGACGGTGAGCTCGAGCAACCTGACGAGCGACCCTGCCGCCGTCTCGGCCCTCCGGAGTGAGCTGAGCTCAGGGACCCTGACGCTGCGGAGCCAGGGGACGATGACCGGGAAGGTGAAGCTGATGCTCATCTTCAAGAAGAAGAAGTCCACGTTCATGGACTGTACGATGGCCATCGATACCTACAATCAGGCGGTTCGGTCTCTAGCATGCAAGTGAAGCACATGAGTCAGATGCATGTGCATACATACATACATACATATATATATATGCGTAATTCCTTATTACACGTTTTCCCATTTTTCTTGCATTTCTTCCTTATCTCAATATTAAATTGAGATTATATAATTATACCCTCGTGAGATCCTTGTGGGGGATATTTCATTACGAATCTACTCCTCTGTGCAGAGCCAGAGCCTTATTCCATCTTCAACATTCGATAATCTTGCTCTTTGTTTCCGGTTACATGGGGCTGACTAGTCGTTCCGATCCAGCAACACGAAAATAGATCGAGTAATCCCTATTCATCAACATTAATCGAACCTATGGAAGTCCTCGAGTGAACCCCACTTGTTGATAGATGTTATATTTTGTCAATTATATATATATATATATATATCACTGAACTTACCTTTTCTCAATCAACCCATTAACTTGAACCTACTAGAGTTTTTATTCGGAGATATAGAGCTGACCGATTAATCGACGACACATACAGCAGATGGATAAACAAATAGATCGAAAGCGCACCCGGTCCCCCACCTTCGCCTCACTTTCCATACCTCTCTCTGTAGAGCATCCACGAGCTGGGCAACTGTCTCGTGACGACATGAGATTACCCACGATCCGTTGATTAATCGATTGAATATTGAATTCGGACGCCCCCTCAAGGCTGTTGGTTAAGAGAATAAGATTCGCTATCAAATTGGGCTGAAGTGATGGCCTCTTGCGATCGAGCCGGCACAATGATTCACCTGATCCGCGTCAAAAGATTCAGCTGATGCTAATCTACTGCCCTTTACTCTTAGTCTGCAATTTGTCCTTCGTTAATTCTCTCTCTCGGTTGGTATAACTCAAGCAATCCAATATATCTATAATATCTGAGCATAGACTCTATCTTCCTATATATATCCGGTGTTTTTAGTAGGGGCAACATGATACATCAGATCCTGATTCCGTCTTGGGCACATGCCGTTGGCACACGTACACATTTCCCCCTAAAGGAGGACTACATCGTCCAGTCACCGGACAATTCAGCACGTCTCATGAACCATTAGATTCACTTTCTATAATATATGCTACTGATTATAAATTATTTAATTAAATCATCCCATGCTAAACTAGCTAGTAATGAACAGTAAAGATTTCATTTTCTTTATTATACGGACGACTCATAATTATAAAATAAAATAATAAAAGGAAAAGAGAAATAAGAATGGGTTTAAAATTTTATAATAAAAATTAAATATATAATATTTTTAATTATTAAATAAGAGATATGCGTTTTGAATGCATGACTGAGTCAGAGCCGAATACCGACAAATAGCGAGGGCCGCAGAAGGGGGCAAGAAGGCGACACCCTTCGGTAGGGCCCACCCCAATTCTGACAGGCACAGTCAACAAGTCTGAATCTTTTCTCTCTCCGTCTTACTAAATTCTCTCGCCAGGGAGCCCACCGACCGACCAACCAGTGATTAGGCGGTACAATCGACATCGACATCACATCGATGAACATAATTAATGGGGGAGGAAGGACTGGCAAAGTCCCGATTTTCCGTGCTAATTAGGCCCTCGTTCATCAATCCAACCTTCTCCACTTCCTTAAATATCGAAACTTCCACCCGGAAAGTCTCGATCGGAGAAGATGAGGATTAGATCGAGCAGAATAAGGAGTCTAGAAAGTGGATTAATAATGCCAATACTATGTACCTGCTCTGTACCCTAGAAAATACCTCTAACTTGATCAAAAGATCTCTCTCTCTCTCACTGTATGGTATTCGAGCAGACAAAATCAAAAAAGAAGGGAAAAAAATAAACTAGATGCTTCTGGGGAAGGATGGCAGAATTCGCCCGTCAAAGCCATGGAAGTCAAAATTATGCATCCATCTCATCTTGCAACTAATGCAAACGTCCCAACCCAGCAATTCTCAGCGCTTTCAGAAGTTTACAAGCGTCATTGTGCAGCAATGGGGCATTTCCTTTCTCTCAGTTACTTAGTTCTGTAGAAGTACATCCAGGACATTCAACTGTTTGAATCCAGCATTCTTTCCAGGATCAAAACAGCTGAAGAATTGAAAGAGTGAAATTGATTTAGGAAACGAACTCTGAAGTTAGAAGGCTAATTCGAGCAAACCCTTTTTCATTGACAGAGTGTTTCACATTCCGATCTTGATCTAGACCCTCTTTACTCTCGTCTCCTACTATGTCTGTCTGTCACTCTGTCTCTCTCCTCCCCTGAGGAAAGGGAAAAGAAAAGAGAAGCCGGAAAACGAGGAAAAGGGGAACCCTTTTCACTATTGAAGGTCTCCTACTTTTAACACTTTGGCTGGCCGCTAAAAACACCAATTTTCCCGCAAACCCACGAGCTAGATCAATCCCATCCCCACTGCACTGTAATTCGAAAATACTATACCATAAATGGGCGAGCCTCATCCCTGTACCGCATAGAAAGCCTCCTGACAACAGTAGAAGTCATCTTTTTCCCCCTCCAGATCCAATAGCAGAATTCCTTACAAAATTTTATAGCTGCTAACGTTAATTAAATTGTAAAAAAAAAAAAGGTGCAGACGCCAAAAGTAATAATAAAACCAAATGATATATTTGGATTGTTCATCATCAGAACACCAACGTGTCACGTAGGCGTAGTGCTCTGTCTCGTGGACAAGTTTTGCTGCTACCGACCGCCGCTGATGATAAATTTACAGAGATCATCAGATGTTTTTTGGGCTCTAAAAAGATCAGATATTTCTTCACTCTCTCCCCTTATGAGACCACCGGTCATCTTCTTCTCTTCACTATCACTGGGACGTCTCCTAAGGAACTTTTCCACCTAATAATAATAATAATGTCTGACAGATTAAACGGAAAATTTTACAGTGGACCGATGAATACCTCCTTTTTTTGTCCTTTCTTCATCGGTAATTTGATTCCACGTTGATTTCCCGCCGTTTTCACTTCAAGAGCCCTGAGAAGATCCCTTTAGCAGCCCTATGGATTTGTCTTGCAATGGCTCGCTCACTGACCTTGCCAGCAGAGTTGACTCCGAGTCTGAACCTACAGAAAGAAGAAAAGTCCAGTTTAGAATCACATAAAGATCGAGTGATTAATCATGGATGGCGAAGATATATTGTTTCCGTCACTTAATTTGAGAAGTTGCTCTGATGTGATGTGTACCTCTGGACGCATTGAAGGACCTCTTGCAGTGGAGAATGGCGCTCTGAATCCCATCCTGCTGCTGCAGCAGGGAGTCGTCCCTCCTCGATGATGAAGAACCACTCGGGGACGCCGCCACTGCCGCCGAGGCCGAGCGGCTCTTGCCCAGATGCTTGCACACCTCCCTTAGTCCCGCCGGGATATTCCCCTGCCTAATCTGTCCCTTCACACCCTCACCAACAGCAGCCACCGGCATTTGCTTCTCTCTCTCGCCCTTCCCAGCGTCACTAATCTGGCCAGTGGAGAACCTCAGCTTCTCACCATACCTCCTCGAGACGCGGACATAGAGCGGCTTCACTTTTTTCAGGTAGCGCTGCACGGCTTCTTTGGAGAAAAAGATTTTCTCGGCGGAGTTTTCGGCAGCTTCCTCGGGAGAAGTTGCCGTAGATTGCTTCTGCGACTTGGAGCCGTTGTCTCTGGTGAACAGAGATATAATGGGGACCTCTTCAACATTGAACTTCACGGCAAGCGGCTTGCTGCTGGTTTGCGATCTCTCCGGCTTCTCCATCTCCTTCTGCTGGTCGACCTTCGATTTCTTCAAGCCCAGCATAAAGACTCGGAGCCTCGTGGCGGATTTCATCAGCGCGACAGGAAGGTGGGACTTGGAGTTGGGATTGTGCTCCACGGAGGATCCCGGCTCAACGGGGATGAGCCGTCCCTGGAAGAAGAGGCCGTCGCAGGGGGAACCATCAGAGGCGTCGCCATTCGCAGAAGAGGAGGATGACGAAAGCGTGAAGTTGAACTTCCCGCCATCCCCGTCGCAGACCTCATACTGCTCATCTTCGTTCTCTTCCTCACAGCTCGAGCTATCTACCTTCCCGTCTACTCCCTGGTCTCCAGGACAACCACCTCCATCTTCTCTGCCAGCTTCTTCCTCTCCATCTTGTACGGAGAACTCCAGGTCGAAGAACGGGCCGTCGTCTTCTTCGTCGTCGTCATTGTCGGTATCAGACTCTGTGAAGTCGCAGGCGGCAGAGGTGACAATGCTGGTGCAGTCGGTGCGGGCAGTGCAAGGGGCGTCGCAGGCGCCGGTGATGCCTCCCCCCCGCCAGTTCCTGAGGAGGGTGAAAGCTTCCATGGTGGGAAGAGCCAGAATACCCAGATGGTGGATGAGGGTGAAAAAAAGGGTCAGGTGAGCAGTGGAGAGATAGAAAACCCTGTTGAGGGTAAAAGGCGAGAGGTAAAGTGAAAAAGCGATGGGAAAGCGCCCGCTTGCTCGCTCGATAAGTGCTGTTAAATGGAGCTGACACAGGCTGTAGGGGAGTACTGAAAATGGTGCTGACAGGGAACAGAGAGAGATTGGCGTTATTGCGGAAGGAAATTAAGGGAGGGATATGAATCCGCGGCTGCAGGGGAGTCACGTGGGAGGAGTCAGTATTTACAGGGAAAGGTCGATCCCCGACCTTAGGGACATAAAAAAGGGAAAAATAATAATATTTACCATTGACTGTGAGGGAGGATACGCATAAGAAGATTTTTTTGAAAATAAAAGTGAATATTACGAACAGCTGGGTGCTGAAATGGATAAAAACATCAGAAGTTTCTGGTGGGGAGGGAGGTCAAGAAAACTCGAATGTACACTTTGCTGTCGTTCATTGATAAAGACTCTGTCAACCCAGAGCTTGTGGAGGATTTGGCATTTGGCGTGTCTCAGTCATGAACCAGGCGATGCTTGCCAAGACAGCTTTGTATCTCTCAAACTACCGACGGGTAGTTCCTTCGGAATCTCTCTTGTTCTAGACAAAAGTCAAAGATCTTCCTCTTTACAGCACAAATTGTTGGAATTCGGGTTTGATTCACAGATTCTTTGATAATAGCACAATGCATAATATCCTCCAAATTCATTCCAATATAAATAAAATCGATAGAATTACATGGTATCCTAACAAATTGGGATAGTGTTCAGTTAAAAAGTTTTATTTTCACTCACATTACTAAGAATTCCTTGTTCTCTCAAAATACATAGAGGGATATAAAATACATCTGGGTGATGCCTCCTAGCCAACAGATCTCTCCCTTAGCTACCTACCATCGAGCAGTGGCTGCTGTCTATTGTGCGAAGTCAAGCCCAGCGAAACCGTGCATCTATTCATTGATTGTAATTTATTTTTTATTTCATCAATTTGCATGGAGAGAATCCATCTAGAAAGTTATCAATGCAAGTGTTAGTTACAAAACACCATTTTCCATCCATGAATCTAATCGCATTCATTATCAATGTCCCAGGTTTCATTGCTAGCAAAGTTGAAAGACCCCAATTAGCAGAATTTGTAGCCACCTCGTATCATGATTCACGATATGGAAGAAACAGCATCTTGCATAAAAATACAAAACCCAATTTCATCAGATTCTTGTAGAGAGTTGGAATTTATCATGATGAACTTAGGAATGCCTTAAGCAATAGTGACGGGGCAGAAGAAACCGCATTTTCTAAGAGGGAGCCGGATAAATATTGCATAATTTAGTTCGACAAGCAGTAGCTGAGACTTCATAATACCGTATTCCGATTTTCACATATATAGTATAATATAATATAATAGCCCACAATTTGTTTATTTTGGAATGGAAAGCTCCAAATCGAAACCCACGTGCCAAGGAAGAAGGTACTTACTATATAACCTTTTGCCAATTTATCTATAAAAAAAATGTACTGGGTGCTCAATTAGTGGTACTGGGTGAGGCTGCATTCACTGATGGCTGCAAATTCCGTATGAGCAAGTCACGTGGCGCACGTCACATGCAAGCCAAGAAGGGTACGGAGGCCCGGTCAGAATGAAGCCGGAATGCTTGCTTTCATTCAATCTCTCCTACAAGTCCTTCTTGCCTTTCTCTTCTCAGATTCAAAATTTACGGGGATCGGTCGTGTCCTTTTTAATGTGTTTGACTTCGACCCAGAAATAGTGAAGGTCCGCCGTTTAGAACTACATCAAGAATGGTGTTAGGTTGAGCTGCTGGCCTCCATTAGATTGATCTCAGTAATTCCCTGCTTTGGTATCTGTGTGATGAGCGTCCTATGAGTACTACTCATAAACGGTTAAAAGCCACTCAAGAGGTGACAGAGCTCGACATACATACATAATTACATACCCACTTCTAGAGACATTTTATGAGGATCCGATAATGTGTCGAGGAAACCGATATCTCTTTGTGACGGAGCTGGACTGGCATGATTGGTGAGAGTGGACCTACAATCCCCGAGTGTGAGGTGAGCAGTAATGATAAAAATTGATGGCTTGCCAAAATTAGGTCCAGAAGATTCAGAGTCCTCTCAACAACCGCATCACCTCTTGAAGGTGCACAACCCAAATGACCAGGCAACTCCCAACAAAATCAAGATGCCATTTTCTGTGGGAACCCCTCGAGTTATGTGAGAGAAGCTTCTTCCCTGGTCAGGGTTGGCAACAGAAATGGCGATTGCCGCGGATTGAGAATGGTGGCCGTGGTGGAGGAGGGATCTTGCGATTGCGGAGCGGCTGATTTACATAGCTGTGCTGAGAGCGGGGGTTCAGAGGTTCTGGAGAAGGAGACGAAGATAGAGTTAACAAAATTCCGGGTTGGGAGATCCACTCTATCGTGGGCCTAATTGTTGATCCTCATCAGGAAGTGCTGATGGGCCTAAGGAATGATATTAGGTAGGATCAATAAGTGCTGATTCTTGTGCTCCTACTCTTCATCCTATAGCGAATGAAATCGCTCCTCCTCGTACAAGGCTGATCCACCATATGAACGTTCGGTTTGAGTGTGGTGTGTTGAGATATACGATCCCACATCGATTAAATGAAGAAAATATTATGAGTTTATAAGAAGGTTGGACATCGTCACTTATTAACTTGAGCTTTTAAGTGAAAACGGATCCGATCCTTTATGAAATCATAACGAATTTAACGTGATATCAGAGCGAGATGGGTTTGCAACTCGCCCGATCCAAGTCTAGAAGTCTGGCTCATGGTCAGTTGATATAAGTCTGATTACGGAAAAAAAATTGCTTGACTCGTGATCAGTTGTCCTTCTCATTCGAAACCGAAAGAAGAATTCTCAGCTCGTAGACAGTTGTTGAGAGCAGATACTTAATTGCACGTGACAAAGTAAATCACGTTATCACGTGAGGTCGGATGTTAAAATATACTATCTCATATCGATTAAATAAAAAAAATATTATAAATTTATAAGAAATTTGAGTACCACCACCTATTAATTTGAACTTTTTAAGTGGAAACGGACAAATATTGATATTACAATTTGGTGAACTCGGCGGAGCCATTGGCGCCCACATTTAAAATAAAAGAAAAAAAAACAGATACAACTTCCCGATTTTTGGCCCGAATCGCCGACCCAGATTTTCTAGGTCGGGCGGGCGATTCCGTACTCTAGGGCACTTGGCACGCGTTCCGCTCCAAGCAACGTGTCCAATTACCAGTGGCTATAATATTCGACATTACCCTCTGTCGGCCCCACAGGAAGATACCCCAGCTGATATTAGCCGTCCGTTCTCAATTTCCTTTAGTAAGTTAAAGATGATTCCGAATATTTCTTGTGGAGCCACGTCCTCGGGTGATCCTACTACATTCCTACCTCATACACGTACTCACGTCTCCATGGATTTTTTCCACAGGGCCTATTAAATAATAACATGGCACATTTCAACGAAGTTTCCTCTCATTGATCTAATAAATTTTAATCTATTATTTTATTAAGGGGTGACATAATAAGTTTTTCTCATTTATAATTATAAAAATATAAAATCATATTAAATATATATATATATATATTAAACCACCGAAACACTCTTATCTTGATTTTTTAACATTATTTCTCATATATTAATATTAATTGAAATAATTCAATATCTTTTTTTAAATAAACTGTCTAAACCAATTTTTATAAATAAAAATATTGGGTTATCCTGAATTTAATATGAAAAAATATATTATTTCTTGGAGGGTAAGGATGCAAGATGTATTTATTATTTATTGTTATCTACAAGCAGGTACACGCGGCGTTGGGGTGAGCCAACGGCTGATATTTCCTATGGGAGTTTCCTTACTATAATATTATTTTGTCTTTTGGTTGGGAGACCTAAATTTGGTATCTTTGGCCGGCTTACAGTACTCCACGTGGCAATAGAAAAATAAGATAAAAATCTACGGTGATGTCTGTCACTCACTCTGGCCTATTCCTGCACCGACACGCGAATTCAATTTCCCTTTCGGGACCCGTTGGAGATCCGGAGCCCGTCGGCGGCACCCATCGTGCGGCCACGTCGAGCCCTAACGGCTTACTGACCGAGTTTCCCGAGCCCCGGGTTCTTCCTCCGATGCAAACGTCGGACTTTTTTTGAATTCTAACTAATGTTTGACTTGCCACACCGGATTTTAACGCTTGGTTTTTAGAACATTGTTTTGTCAATATAATATTACCTTCTACAACAATATATGCGGGGGCATTTTTTAATTTTAGAATAATGGGTTGCCTTTTGTTCGTATATTGGCAGATTATATGTAAAGTTATATTACAATTGAATTTTTTTAAAATTTATATAGAAAAATATTATAATAGGAAATCATTATATTTGATAAGTATTTTAAATTATTGAAAGAATGGATAAATATGTATTATTATAATGTTTGATATGATATGAAAAATAATAAAATTAGCATGATATATCTTTCAAAGAGTTATTATTCCTAAACAACCTTGGATTTCAAAAATGAAAATTCGAGAAAAAAGCACTAATTACTTATCGATGCTAATGCCAACGGACGTCAGTCGTCAGCCATATTTGTCTGAAGGGGACGCTCAGTGCTCCGTCTGATTCCAGGGCTCCCGGCTCGACTCGGAACCCGCCACTAACGGTTCAGATTGATCGATATTTTGAACAGTCGAGATCGAATTTCACGAAACGGGGCTCCCCTCCCATAGAAAAAGAAGGCTGTAACGGAGAATCTGAATATCTTTTTGCGGCTCATCGGTGCTTCTCTCTGTCAATTCTGCTGAAGGAAACGCATCTTCGGGGGTTAGGGTTTTTGGATCAGAGATCCGAGATCGTCTGCTGCCATGGCCGATCACGAAGAGAAGAAAGGCGAATCTTTGATGGAGAAGGTAGAGGAGAAGATCCATGGAGGCGACTCGTCCTCGTCGTCCGATTCCGAGGATGAGAAACCTTCGGAGTTGAAGGCGAAGATCTACCGCCTCTTTGGAAGGGAGAGGCCCGTTCACCAGGTATTCGGTGGCGGTAAATGTAAGTCGATCCTTCAATTTTCATTTTCCAAATCTTCTTCTACAGATGATCGCAAGCATAGTAGGTGATGATGATCGAGCCAGCGGTTAGCTTATTTCTTTTAAATCTCTATTATTCATGAGAGGTCTTCTGTTCCTGAGCTTGATTTCGTTATCTCTAATCGGAATAATTTTAAATCTCTTCTCAAGCTCAGTTATACTTTCGTAGTTTTTATAGTTCTTATAATCGATGATGTTGCTGTGTCGTTTGATTTCTTACGGTTAATTATTTGATAGCTCGTTTTCGGATCCGGATCTGCTGTGCTCGCCTGCAATTCTATTAAGGAATGACTTTGCTCCTCCAGTGGAGTTGTTGCCAGATGCGGATCATTGAACGTGAATCCTTTGTTTTTATTTTTATTTTTATTTTTTGGGTGTTGCCCAGTGAGTTGATGGAGAAAGATAGGTGCTCAAGCTTACTGATGTAACTTGTCAGTATGTTGTGACGTTGACTGTTCAAAATGGTACTTTTGTTACATGTGGACGGGTAAATGCTCCAACTTTCTATAACATTTTGTCATTTGAACAATGTTGAAACAGCGGCTGATGTGCTCCTATGGAGGAATAAGAAGATTTCAGTTGGTGCTCTCAGTGTTGCTACTGCAATATGGGTCCTGTTTGAGTTGATGGAGTATCATCTCCTCACCCTGGTCTGCCATGGGTTGATCCTTGTCCTCGCAGTCCTGTTCTTGTGGTCCAACGCTACCACCTTCATCAACAAGTTAGCTTTCTGACACAGTAATTAATGGAAGTGATTTTTCTTCCAAGGATCTAGTTGACGTTGTTACTAAGAATAATTCATTTCTGTATTAAAGGTCCCCACCGCATATTCCTGAAGTGTCTATCCCTGAGGAGCCAGTCCTGCAGTTCGCCTCAGTGCTCAGACTTGAGATGAATTGTACCACTGCTACATTGAGGGAGATTGCGTCAGGAAGAGATCTGAAGAAGTTCCTTGCTGTATGTTAATATTTGTGATTATTATGTTTATCTGAAGATTCTTTGACACATCTCCTTGTTGTGGGACTTTGCAATAGCAATTCCAAATTTCCTTTTCCTTGACAGGTGATAGTTGGCCTGTGGGTTCTGTCAATTGTTGGTAGCTGGTGCAACTTCCTAACATTGTTCTACATAGGTAATTGAATTTGTGCATTTATTCTGTTTACCACTGCCACCGCTCAACATCTTAAACCCTGCTAATTCTGTGGAGCAGTGTTTGTGTTGCTGCACACCGTGCCTGTTCTCTATGAGAAGTATGAGGACAAGATCGACCCACTTGCTGAAAAGGTAATGATTGAGATCAAAAAGCAATATGCAGTGTTTGAAGAGAAGGTGTTGATCAAGATCCCAAGGGGACCATTCAAGGGCAAGAGGCACTGAATCGGTCTGACTGCGGGCTACAAAGATTTGGTGGTAGTTGTGTTTTCAGAAGCTGCGTGGAAATCCAGCCTTCATCGCGTAGAATCCCATCCCCTTGTTTTCTAGCTGTATTTGGGTTCTCATTGGGTTGGAATTGTCTTAGCTTTTTCTGCTACATGATCTGCATGGATTTAAATTTTAAGACAGATGTGGTATTTATAACTAGAGTTATTATTATCATAATACCTAAGTAGTGGCTTGTACATTGTGTCAACCTGCGGACGGATCTTTTGTCGTTCTGTTCATGTCTTATTACTTTTAGCCCTCTACATGATCATTTCCAATGTGGCTTTCAAGAGTTGCGCTTGGGCGGGGCCGTAATGTCAACCATTTGGAAGAGGGCTATTACCCGTCCTTCTCGTCTACTTCCACTAGACTTATGGGGGTGTCTGCCATTTTGGTCACACGCTGGTGTCTTCATCTGATCATCCCAATTCTAACTGACTGAACAGCTAAGGACAAATCATTCACTCATTGCTTCATCAAGATGGGAAATGCTTCCCAGTGTGCGTTCTTTGCAGCGAAGAGAACAGGTAAATTCTCCTTGTCGAGTTACGTTTCGATTTTGGTCATATTTTATATCAATTCATTTTTCAATCAATGTTCACTCAAACCAGGGAATGGTGGTTGTATTAAATAAAGGCTTTATTTACCATTATGGCAGAATTAAGGCAATCTATCAGGTATACTATCTTCCATCTTGATCCAGCTTTCAGCACTCGATTTTAAGATGATCATGATGAGTCTAGTACTCGGTTTTAAGACACAATCTCAGCGTCCCAGGCGACATGATATATCGAACATAATGGGAAAAGTGCACGTGATGACGGAGTCTTTGTGATTATTTCTCTCTCTCTCTCTCTCTCTCTCTCTCTTTTCAATCAAAGTCTTCCGATTATTAGATCAAGATGCTGCATCACGTCAGATCCCCTCTACAGTGAGTGAACACTCCAAACTGTGGTAGGTAAAGTGTGAACAAGTTCCTATAGCCAGTGAAGCTGGACACGCATTTTCGCGTCTATTAAATCCATAGAGCACCGTAATATCACTATGGGGCCATAGGTACTGTTACAAAACCCTAACGCATTTTACTAGCAGATCTTGGGGTCCATCGACTATGTATTCGAGTGCAGTGACGTCTTGATAAATGACCAATACATAGATGAAGGGAACTCGTGACTAAGACCATGTAGACTGTATGATCAGATTTCTTCCTGCAGTCTCACCAGCACTTCCACCGGTTACCACAAATTCAAACATCTGAAGAAAATGCAGATGCAGCAATTACTGCAAATTGGTCTCATACTCTCAAATTCAAAAATAAAAATAAAAAACACATATTCAAATTATTACACGTGATAGTTCATTCCGACATCGATCAGACAAACTTGAGGTATGTTCAATGCCACAGAAGGGCTCCTGCTGTTCTTCCTCAGGAAAGAGTAGACCACATTGATGACAAACTTCTTCAAGAACGATGAGTGGGGCTTCGCCTTCACGTTTGAGTGCCCGATTATGTACGTCATCCCTGAACTCTTTGCCTCCACCAGTTCGAGCAGCTCCTCCTTTACTCCTGGGTCCTTAAACCTTGTCTCGTGAAGCTTGAACTGGACAGAGCGCCGGCGGATCAGCTGGGAGGATTCCTTCATGTACCTGGCCTGCAGTTTTTGCAGGATGGCTGATTTCGTCCCGCAACCTAGGGCCACTGATGCATCCAAGGTTTCCACTCTCGTGCCAAGATTCTCTGTGGGACACACGACAGCCATCCGGCCATCAGTTGACCGATCGGGAGTCCTGGAACCTTCTGCCTCGAGCTGGACAAACTCTGCCAAGCACAGTATGAGGTCGCTCTCGAAGTCATCTTCTTTCTGGTTCACATCCTTGTACCCGTTCCGGATGATGCACCGGTAGAGCCTGTAAGACTTGGGCCCGATGCGACTGATGAGGTACCGCTCCTTCTGTGGGACGTAAGGAACTGGAACCGTTTTCATGCAGACGAATACTGCAACTTGGTAGAATACAGGTAAATTGTCGAGGAAATGAGTGAAACAGGAAGGGATTCCGGTAGCTAGTTCAGTGAAGAAGAGTCCTATTCCAGGGACCCGAATGACGCCGAGACTCGGTCCAAGAGTGAGGATCCACTTCATGGGGACTTTGTTGTGTTGGTCATACTGAAACTTCTTCCTTGTAGCGTAGTTCCATATGAACATAATGGATGTAAATATGGCAGATATGAGAAGACTAGCCCATCCTCCTCTCGGGATTCCAAGGCACGATGATACTAGGAAGATCATCTCAATCGGCCCGTACAGTAAGAGGAAGGCAATGGCGAGCATGATATTCTTGTTCCATACAAGTTTGATCACCAGAGGTGTTAGCAGTGTCATCATAATTGTTGTCGAAATCCATGCAATGCCTGGAAACCGGAGGCAGCACATAGAATCTGTTAATATCTGCAAAATTACCTGAAAATATGATGATAGGTTCAAGGATTACAACCGAAGAATCCAAGCTCATGTTCAACGAGTCGAACTCTAGAGCAGGTTGTGATTTTTTCTTTTCCCTCACTCACCGTAAGCATTTGCAATGTGATTCAAGTTGCGGAAGCCCACTGTAATGGCCAGACAGAGGACCATGAGAATCCAGTTTAATTCCGGTATGTATATCTGACCCTCGATCCACCTTGAGGTGTGCAGAACCTTGATACGAGGAAAACATCCCCAGGCACGGCTCTGTCTGATTATTGAACATGAGCCAGAGATTGCAGACTGGCCAGCAATGACAGCCACGAAAATAGCCATCAAATAGACCGGCCAAAACATGGGATCTAGCAAGTTACAGTGAAAACTCAAACAGAATATTGAGTAACAAAGGAGGCAGATTATATGTCAAACAAGTGACGAGGAGGGAATTGAGACCAGACGTACGGGGAATTGAAGCATGAAAGCTTGTGGGCAATGCATGCAAATTTTTGGAGAGATACGCTGCTTGGCCCATGTACTGAAGCACAAGGCACGGGTAAGTGGCACACAGGAACGCCATCTGCATTGAGTAACAGAAATATTTACGAGCAAAATCGTGAAACACTTCATCTGGACTTAATTATGAAGCTCTGCAATGCTAGAGATGTCTAAAGAATGAGAACTGGCCATCGTGTCTCCAAACTCAGACTGAGTATACCCGAATTGATGCAGCTGTGAATCGGCCACGGTAGGCAAACATAACTTCAGATCCTGAAAATCACAAGGAATGCCTCCATCACATTCCTCCGGAGCTACAAGAGACAGAAAATCCTAACAATTTTGTGACGGAAAATATCCACCTGTGACGCATAAAAGTATTCCTCCAAGAGAAACAAAACCATCTTTTCCTGTGTAATGGAAGAATTTGCAGATGTAACTGGGAGAAAGAGCCCATAGGATATTCCGGTTCCAAACAAAAATGTTGTGGACACCGATGGCAGCAATGGACAGCAGCCAAATGGACATGATCGGAGAGAGCATGGAGGTTGCCTTGTCGGTCCCTCGGTGTTGCATGACAAAAAGACAGACCAGGAGCACGCAAGAAACAGCAAACACCAGTCCTATGTCCAGCCAGAAAAACATCCATGACCATGTAACATTTAAAAAACACAGTTCATTTATTATATAAATTCGGTCCATGTCTTGACTTACTACTGTGAAAATGTTTCACTTGAACTCGCATCCCTTCAACGGATGACAACACTGCAAATGCCGGTATCAGACATGATAAATAGGCTGAGAAAACTTGCCAACAGAACTGTTAAAGTAGCATGCCGTGAAATCATGTACATGTTACCAGAAATCGCAGGGGTGAGGACAGCGACACTGACTACCATGGAAGCGCTGAACAGAGCAAGGAGAAGCAAAAAGGTCTTTCTTCTCTTGAGAAGCTCGGTAGACCTTTTGCACCGAGGAATCGTTCTTGTCAAGCAGTTATGCGGATACTGATAAGCCGAGAGCTCCTCATCTGCTGCTTGGTGGTTAGGTAGCAGGCTGAGCTTCGCATGTCTGCAGAGAAGAGAGTACACGGCAAAAGTGCCACCTGAAAAGGACCAAAATAGTGTCAGAGCAGATGAGGACAGAACTTTCTGCCTCGAAGATCAGCTTCAGCTTTCTTCCCGAGAACTGGGGGAAATGGTTCAGATTTTAGTATCCGCCCGAGAGAAATATACCAAATGGCACATCGTAGACAGATTGAATCATAAAACATCTTGTAAATTACAATGCGATGTATCTTCATCCCTTGACTAGTTTCTTTGTTTTCCCTTTCCTATGTCCTCCAAATCAGTACAGGGATAATATCCATCATACCTTCGCCGTTATCATCTGTGCTCAGCATGAAAACTGCATACTTGAGCAGTGAGAGAAGGGTCAGTGTCCAGAAGATCAAGGAGAATGCCCCGAAGATCACTTCTTCACCCTGATGGTGGCGTAGTTTCCCCGAGAATGTGACTCTGTACACGTAAAGAGGGGAGATACACAGATCGGCGAATATGATTCCCAAGCTTTGATAAGCAAGGAGGAGGACATTTTTACACAGATTGTCACGTCCCACCTGCAGCAACATGGCGTGACAGCTTACGCTTTGGTCATATGCCGACACAATTCCTTGAATCAATGATGCAAGAGGGATGAAATCTGAACACGAGCGAGTGAATCGATCCGTAGGAAAAACAATGACATATTGAAAAGAAATCGAGAAAACTCAGCGTGTAGAGACCACCCTCAAGCATTGGCATTCGCAAGTACTTAAATTTCTGAACTGATTGCTTCATTTCAGACCTACTGAATCAAGAAACGGATGGGAACCCGAGGAATCGGAGGAGATCAGAAACTGAGGGACATACCATTGTGAAGAAGTGTCTTCGTGAGGGGGACAGGAGCAGGGCGTGTCTTCTCCTCCAGTGAGTGGCACGAGAAGGGGAAAAAGACAAGTGTTATATTGTTGAAGGAAGAAGGGCCATGGCCAAGTAACAGCGATCGGACATTCCCGACATCGCGTGGATTGATTTATCATCGGGTTCGAGGTGGATAGAACGTATGGAATTCATTTTGTCGGGATCCTATTTTCATTTTCCTCTAGTTCCATTCAAGCGCGAACTTTCTATAATCGGAAAAATACAAAAAAAGGGACAATGCCTTTTCCAAAGTAGCGGCGCATTTTTATGATTATTGAACCGAACGTACTGAACAAACGAGATGTTTGTCCAGTGTATTGGATTGTTTTCTCCCAACTGAAAGAAAGGACAAGAAGCAGTTAGCTGGAGAATGAATCGGTCAAGCATTGAACGGATCCAAAACTCACTGAATTTTCTGGCCTTTGCAGCAAACCCCTTTTCTTTCAAGTGGTGATTGGTTGGATGTGAAGTTTTTATTTTTAATTTCTCTTATAAATTAAAGATTTTATAAACCTATTTTGCATTCGCATACCTGCCTCCTTAAGTGAAGTTATCAACTTTTAATATGGGTCGGTAAAATTAGTCGTACGTACTGAGAGAATTGAACTGTCCCTGTAATTACAACTTTTCTATCTCAGTGACAAGCTACGCTGTTGTATCGGGTATCCATCCTTTGAAGATGCCATCACAAGGGACCCGACAGTATCACAGGCTTATCAACAAAAATTGTTAATCAATCCAAGTACTCTTGAGAATACTGATCCAAAATAATCTCATCCTTGCACGATCAAGGTGGGATTATGGGGGTGATACCCATACGATGAGGATAAAATCCGGTGACAAGTACCCTCTCCAAGAAGGCAAGTGTTCACAAAAATTCATTCATGAAGTGGAGTTTAGTTCTTGGGATATATATATATATATGTATGTATGTATGTGTAGGGTTTACACGGGGAAGGTCGTAGTGTCTGGTGCTGCGCCGCTGATCGTTCCTCAAAGCCCCTTAGTTTTGGGTTCGCTTCCATTCTGTTCTTTGCGGTCAAAATGGTCCATCTCCATCAATCCACAAATTTCCATTCATTCTGTCCGTGTACTTGTGCCGAAAGAGGTCCATACCAATTATACAGTGGTATTATCTTGTGGGAAGAGATTACCTTAAAAATTATAGCGTTTTTTGAAATTATCTAAAATATGTATCATATTCCATATTAGCATATATATATATATATATAATGTTTAAGGATTTGTTTGCAAAATAGCACAAGTGCTAATTACGTTAATTTTTTCCATAATGATTGATGTTACAGAGATGATTTGACACATGTTTGACGCGTGGTACTTCTTATAAATTACCACATGGCCAAGGTGTGCAACACATGGACTCACTATGTCAACCTTTAACGGAAGAAATTAATTCTTATCAATATTATTTCGTGAGTGGACGGTTAAATATGATATATAAATAGGTAAATATTAAATGTCATATATATTTAAGAAAAAAATAAATAAAAGAATATTATAATTTTTTAAATAACTTCTCCAATTATTTTTTTACTTAAAATGTTTAAACTCATATTTATGCCCTTCAATTTTCTATGCATTGTAACTTATAAATTTATGAGACTTCTTTATAATTAAATACATATATATAGATAGATGATATATATTTTTCTTTAAATATACCAAGAATCAATTCTCCAATGAAGACGTATACGAATCATATCACCCATCAAGATAATATATATAAAGGCAAATGCTTGAGTAAGTAAAATCTGCAAAAAAAAAAAAAGAGAGCATAAGAGTTAGTTCAGTTCGATCGCCAATCCATGTCAAGAGATGGCTCGAATTAGGGTCACGCGTCACTGTCAGCCCGGGCCCTGTGAGCGGCTACGAATATGAGAGGAATATCCGCATGGGACAAGTTGGAACCATGGAGCCTGACAGTATTGTCGCAGTATATGTGGCACGTGATATATGAGACATATGCTCTGGGGAATTATATACAGCAGGGGAATTGATTATTACAGCAAATAACGTGGTATCATCGATGTTCTTTTTTTTTTCCCTGATAATAATAAACAAAATAAAAAATTAAAGAAAATGTAGATGGTAAGGGATGAGAAATTGTATTTTCTTCACGGTGGTAACCGGAAAATTCAACGCTGATTAGATAATATTAGCCCCAAAATATTAAGCATGACATGTGTAAAAGTCGCTTTGCACGCATTCGGCCTAATGGTTACAGCATTTTTGGCTTCGCAAGCTGCATGCCGTGTGACCATTAAGAATTGCACCAACAATTTCTATGCCCACAATTATACGGGAAAATTGGCCCCATGTATTATTACCGCGTACATACTTACCAGATTTCTTATAATATTACCGGCTAGAGAAATGGTAAACATTATTACTATCTCTTTTTATTTTCTCTTAAAAATGTCACAATTCTTATCCCATTAATTCTTATCTTTTCTGTCATGTCACAGTACCACGTCATGATAAACAATTATACAAGCGTCCACACAAGGTATAAAAAAATTAATAAGTAGTGTGCCACGTCACTAATTAATAAAAAAATCAATATAGTAAGTTAGAAAAAAAAATAAAATTTTATGATAATTTTTACTATTTGCTTGGTTCATAGTACCATTGGGAATTTTATAGTATGCTATGAGATAGCCAATTATTTTCCCCCAATTGCATTGTAGGAGGAAGAATTAGCGTCGACTTTTAAGGGTAGCTAGATGATGATTAACTCCCAGACTCACATTCACGAACTTAATAGAATGCTTCCTAGTTTTCAACAATTTCGCCCCTGCCACTTGATGAGCTTAGTACTACGTGCCTTAGGGGGACGGGCCGTACACATATCTGCCGCCAATGGGCGCTTTTTCAACGGTTTTATACCATATGCTAATCCTACCGAAGAGGAGTCCCGCGTAGAGCCCTTCCCTAGTGGCCTTGCAATTTATTGCAGCACTAGGCGTGCCTAACCAGCCCGCTTTTAACCGGTCATATTTCATGTATCATCAACATAAAATACACGTTTTAAATATTCAACTTATGATGTAAATTTATTCTAAGGGAATACAGACGATTTATAAAAAAAAAATTTTATATCTCCGGGTGATAATTTGATATTCATTTATTTTATGATAAAATGATATATTTAAATTATTTAAATAATAAAAACTTATAATTAAAAAATATTTTCTTTTTGAATATATCATTTCCATGTTTAAGATTATTATTATTCTAACCTTATCTATCAATCAGCCGAACAATTTATATTATTAGCCAATTAAGCCCTTTGGACCCTAGAAACACTGTAAATTTGATTAGGTATTCTTCCAATATTTTAAAATTACTTATTTACAAATTTACTTATTATTCTATACCTATAAATAAACAAATTTTCTTACATAATTTCTTGAATTACTTAATTAATAATCTCACTTATTTCATTTCAAAGTGTTAGACATTCAAGTCACCATATATCCATCTCTTATCCATACTTGTCCTCCTGGACTATTATATAAAATTTTATTTTCAACTGGAGTATCTATCTATTAATGGGGTTTATTGAATTTTTTAAACACCGTGTTATCCATGCATCACATCTATCTAGGCCTAGAAAAGGATATGTACATCAGTAAATGGAGTATCCCTTTTTTTTTCCTTATAAAATTTATTTTTTAAAAAAATGGAAGGAAGGATGGCCGAGATGTAATATGGGCATGACCATAGTTTTTTTTCTATCTCAAAAATTAAAAAAAAAAGAGCTGTACTCTTGGCCAAAACACCCTGGATTGTAAGTCAGCCTTGCTCTAGGAGTAGCGTTGCCTCGCCAAACGTACAATACAAGTCGAGTTGAGAGGCAACTCTGCTATCCAGCGCAGATGTATTTTTCCTTCCCATTTCTCGTCGGATGAGTGAGAGCGTGCGGATTCTTGTGTAACTAATGCGTTTCTTTCACTTGAGATACCATCCACTGAAGGGACGATTTCGTTGTCCGATTCGTTGTCGAGTGAGAGCACAAGCTACTCTCTTACATAACGTAACTTCCCACCAACAGTGGATAGGATTCGGAAACCATCATTTTGATCTGGGCAGTGTAATTCCCTCCGGCTTGAGTCCGAGTAAAGGAGAACAGTACAAGCAACTTGAATCCTAGGGAACGAAGGAAAGGCCCGTTAACTTTAATATTCAGGATTAGCGATAGCTCCGGGGCTCATCACGAATTTGGTATTGAGGTTTTCATACCAAGTGGCTATGATAGCTGCAGTCTTTACTACTTAGATTTACTTTTTCCCTAGTTTTTTTTTTTCGGGTGTAAAGATTAGAGGCAAAATTTTAATTATAATGAAATTTATTATATTGCAGGTTGAAATACAAGATTGTTGCACTGATGCATCATGCGGATATGTTAAGAATGAGCTGATCCGGCGATCTTAATAATAACGTGACAAAATTTTCTTTATATAATATAGTGATGAGGTAATAAGTTACTGAAGTATCTGCTACGTAAACATAAATAAATAACGTTTGGTAATGTCACCTAAGATTTAATGGTAATTAATAATTTGAACTTAATAATACAATAATAGTTAGTATAACTTATTAAAATTTATATGACTCATTGAAAAAAAAAAGGCAAACTTTTTAGGATTTCAGTATAATTTTTACGGAAAAAAAAGGTGCACCAAACCTTCTCTACCCTTTGTAACACGCATCCTGGCCGGACGTATGCATTCTAGGACCAGCCACACGCCAAAAGTTTTGATGTGCAAGACCAGTTCATCATGCCGACTAACTATCATCCACACAATTACCTGATTAATCAGCCAATACGGCAACATATCGTAATTATTAAACAGTAGCTATTTCATAGTGATGAGAGCAGCAGCGTTGCAATTGTCTGTATGTGCATGAAGATTCTATTCTAATTCCCCCAGGGAGGCGCTGCATTATTGAGCTTAAGCATCTTCTTATCTCGTTTGAGTCCCTCCCTCTGCCCCCCCATCCAGTTTTCCCCTCCATTATTGATAACAAATTATTCTTCGTCCTCAGTCTGTGTTCTTCTGATCCTCTCCTCCTCTCTCTCGAATCCATCTACTTCAAATCCCATGACTAGACGTACTGTTCTCCCCCAGCTACTTGCTTTAGCTTTACAGTTGCACCATAGACCCCTTCAACCCTTTATATTGTCCCCTCTCCTTCCCTTCCTCTTTCACGTATCCCCACATCAGCTCTCGAGATCTCTCTCAGTCCTGGGATCTATCCCTTCTCGAAAGAGAGCTGTGCTTATCTGTTCTCCAGAATGAATGGCAAGAAAGGGATTTGTAGTAACAAGCTCGAAGCTGAGGATAGCCGCAATGGTGGGCCGCTGTCCGTGTGCAAAGCATGGGTGATGAGTGTGTGGGAGTTCGGCAGAGACAAACCCAACAGAGTGATATTCTCCCTGAAAGTAGGGCTCGCGGTTCTTCTTGTATCCTTGCTCATACTGATCCGAGCACCCTACGAGCTCTTCGGCACAAACATTATTTGGTCTATCCTCACCGTCGCCATCATGTTCGAGTACACCGTAGGTACGAATTTATCAAAGTAATGTGTGTAAACATTGTATAGATGTGTGTGTGTGTGTGTGTTCGATAAAATGTTGATGATTATAAAATCTATCCAGGTTCAACATTTAACAAAGGATTCAATCGAGCACTTGGAAGCCTGCTTGCCGGGATCTTGGCCATCATAGCTGCGCAGCTTGCCCTATGTGCTAACCAGGTTTTCGAACCTGTCATAATCGGAATCAGCATTTTTCTCGTCGGTATGTATTCCTCTGACATGATGAAGTTATAAGATAGAAAACAATGGAACCTGCCCAATGCTGAGTGAAAGAAATGTAACTATTGTTCTGTTTGGGCAGGTACCGTGACATCCTTCATGAAGCTGTGGCCGTCACTCGTGCCCTACGAGTACGGGTTTCGTGTCATACTCTTTACGTTTTGCCTGATCATAGTCTCGGGTTATCGGGTGGGCAACCCAATTAGGACGGCCATGGACCGCTTGTATTCCATCGCCATTGGAGGGCTAGTGGCCGTTCTGGTGAATGTGTTGGTTTTCCCTGTATGGGCCGGTGAATTGTTGCACGAGGAACTGGTCAAAGGCTTTGACTCGGTCGCTGACTCACTAGAGGGTAAAAGTCACTCTCCCTTCCGACACGACACCCAACATGAAACGGGAAAATTCCAAAACACGTGTAGTATAATTGTATTGTGCGCATAGTGGTTATTTCAACGGTTAAGATTTAAACAAAGTTTCAATGGTTAACGTTAATTTTTAATTTAAAAGATTTTATTTCTCATATTCAGTATACATAAGCGAAAAAAAAAAAACTCATGATTTATAATAAATGGAGTGCAATAGATCACTGAGTCAATTTCTTATATATAAGATATAAGATTGCTCTCTCAAATGATTCTCGGATAGTTCAGTGCAAGTGTGCACTTGAAGAATATACTTCTTGGACGAATTGCAGAATGTGTGAAGAAGTACATAGAAGATGATGGGTTCGACCAGCCGGAGTTGTCGAAGACAGTAATGGATGAATTCCTCGATGAGCCTGCGTATCAAAGATGCCGAGCCACCGTGAACTCCTCCGCGAAATTGGATTCTCTGGTATTAATATTCTCCCTCCCTCTGAGCTTTAATCCTGGGGATCGTCGTGTCAAGAGGAAATGCAGACACCCTACCACTTCCGCAACTGTCAACGGCGTACAGAATTAATGAGTTGAGTATGAATATAATTTGACACTCCAGGCTCAATCGGCTAAATGGGAGCCGCCCCATGGAAGGTTCAAGCACTTCTTCTACCCGTGGTCGGAGTGCGTCAAGGTCGGCGCTGTTCTCCGGTACTGCGCTTACGAGGTCATGGCATTGCATGGCGTCCTGCATTCTGAGAATCAGGTACATGATGTGTAAACGCTTCACCAATTTCACCGTTTCCGAGACTCACTGCATCTTATTAATTATATCCCGGTCGATAATTAATATGCCCAACCGTCAATTTCAGTGTGCGTTGTCCGCATGTGTAGATACGATACATCTTGTTGCTCGATGTCAACTCAGTTTGGTCAGATCAATTGCTATGCTGCCTGGAATTTTATTTTACATCGGGGAACGTCGTGTGCATGCCGTGTATTGCTTTTCGAATCGAATATGCACTGCCCACTATCTATATAAGACATACGTAGAAGCAGACAATTTCTCAAAAGTGTAAAAATCGAAACTCGGGAATCTATGACGAGGGTAAGAATCGGGTTAAGACACTGAGATTCCCGGAAACTCAATTGGAATATATCTGGTCTGAAATCTTTGTTCATTTTTTGTTGTTGGTGACGGCACAACAGAACAAGAATATCAACTAGCTCAACGATCCTAGAATGGGCAACCAAAAGGAAATCCCCAGGACACATTCCATGTTCTTTGCCCTCGTAGGACTCGCATGTGTTGCCGCAGTAAATCACAAGGAAGATTCCTGTGGATATTTTCCAGAAAATACATATAAACTGTTCGAATAAAGCACAGGGTAACAGAGGCTCCTCAGTTATTATTTTTATTTTAATTAATTTGTGTCATCACTGACGCTGTTGGATTATGTTCAAATGCACAGGCGCCGTACGACCTGAGGGTAATGTTCAGGGCGGAGATACAGGACGCGGCGGGGCAAGCGGCGGAGCTGGTGAGGAGGTTGGGGAAGGACATCGGCGGCATGAATAGGACGCTCAAGGCATCCCTCCTCAAGCGAGTTCACGCCTCCACCGAACGCCTCCAGGCCGCCATCGACATGCATTCCTACCTCCTCACCACCTCCTCCTGCTACTACGACAAGCCACCCTCTGCCAAGCCTGACGCTGACACCAACGCAAACCAGAACCAGAACCCGAATCCAAACCCACCGAGCGAGACCTACCACGAGATGATGAGGAAGACATCGAGACGGCTCTACTCGTGGCCGTCCAGGGAGGTGGACGCCTACGGGGAAGAGTCAGGAGTGGCGGCCGACCTCCTCCTCCCTAGGATGAAGGCACTTGAGAGCACCGCGGCGCTCTCCTTGGCCACGTTCGCTTCCCTGCTGATCGAGTTCGTGGCGAGGCTGGACCACCTGGTGGATGCTGTCGAGGAGCTCTCCAGCATGGCCAAGTTCAAGTCCGATGTCGAGTTGTAGATCGATGTGGAGAAACTGTACACGGGTTGCTGAATTTGGGAGGTCGAGCTAGAATGAGAAAAGCTGAAGCAAAATATTCATTATGAGCAAAAACTGCATAAATAAATTATACTACTGCTCTATTTGATACTTTGGTTTTCCTGATAGTCTATTGTCGAGTTCAGATTTGTCGCGAAACAAAGGAACCAGAACTGCAATTTCCTCGACCCTGGAGTTGGACATAGTGACAAAGTCCTCAAACGACGCATGCTTGCGGTTGCAACTACGAACAGATGATTGAGCGATGCATTGATTCTTATGCTCTGCAAGTTTATCCATATATATGGGAGAACTCTACCAGCGAGTTCGGTTGGTAGCACAGAGGCATGACAAATAAATGAGGAAAAGAACTTGAGTAGAATTTAAAGAAAAAAACAGTTCAACACATCCGGAATCAAACCGACTCATATTGATTGAGGTGGTAGGAAGAAGATCTGTGTTTAAATCTCATAAAAAGAGAGAATTTATGATCGACAGAGCTTTATCCTTAGACTATATCAACTATAAGCTCAAACCTGAATTGTTAGAGCTTACTAGGAGCATACGAGAAAGTGCACATCAAGAAAAATATAGGAACATTGCAATAAGGAAATGGTAACACGATCAAAGGTCTACTATTAGAACCAGAATCCCAGGTAGAATGACCCACTAGACTGTTACATACATATTCACAGCCTGCTAAATTAGCTATTTACAAGAGACAGGAGCAGAGACGGAATGAAATACCAGATTCAAGAAGACCACTCCCTAGCACCTACTCAATTCACCCTCAACTAAGAAGAGACCAACAAGAGCACGCAGAGAGACTATATAAGACGGATGAGGAATGAGGGACTTAATTGTTCCGAAGAAGAGAGATGAAGATTAACACCAGCTCTGAGACATCATGGGTAGTAGGATCTCTTGGTATCAGAAGGATCAGAACATGGTGTCACCACTTCCTGGACTGAGCGTCAACCCACCCGCCAGCATTGCGATAAGGCTCCCACCGTGCACCCTTCCTTCAGGTGCAAACACTAAAGCAGAGGGCAAACCTTCCTCAGCAGAGAACTTAGTAGAATTGGGACCGTACTGTTTCGCATCAGCATGGCTTCTGAAGGAACTTGCTTCCGAGACATCAGTGTTCGTCTCCTTACCAGCTACAAAGTCTTGAACAGCCAGCCCAGCGTTGATGTCTCCATGTATCCTCCTATCCTTAGCAAGCCCGCCATGGAGGTTGCACAGGCCTGTTTTGCCCCAAGCGAAGGAGAGGCAAGGTGCACTTGCCTGAGTCCCATACTCTGAGCCTGGATGGCCCCACCAGCATCTCTTCCCTCCACCATGGGCCTTGCAAAAGTCAGTGCTCCCCTGGGCGCTCTTTCCACACCCATCAAACTTACACCTCTTCCCTCCACCATGTCGGACACAAAAATCAGTCCTTCCTCTCGCACTCTTTGTGCATCCCGCTACAGCACACCTCTTTCCACCTCCATGGGCCACGCAGAAATTGGTACCCCCATGGACACTCTTGGAGCACACACCCCCGCCCTGGAAGGAGCACCGCTTCCCCCCTCCATGACCCTTGCAGAAGGGTGTACTACCCTCAGCTCCTTTCGTGCAGCCTGTGTATGTGCATCGCTTACCCCCGCCGTGCGCCTTGCAGAACATGGTACTTCCCTGAGCACCCTTTGTGCACCCAATATACTGGCATCTTCGGCCACCACCATGTGAGATGCAGAGTCCTGAGAGGCCCTCGGCGCTCCTTGTGCAACCCTCCCTCTGGCACCTCTTGCCACCTCCGTGACGGATGCACAGCCCTGACTTACCCCGGGCAGCCCTGGTGCATCCACCTTCGTAGCTACACCTACGGCCGCCACCATGGGCAATGCAGAAGTCAGTCCTCCCTTCGGCACTCTTGGTACAGCCAAGGAACTCACAGCGACGGCCACCTCCATGGGCCTTGCAGTATATTGTCCGGCCCTCTGCCCCCTTGTGGCATCCAGGCTTCTGGCACCTCCTGCCACCCCCATGTGAGATGCAGCGGCCTGAGGCTCCCCTCGCCCCCTTGCCGCATCCCTCAACCTGACAAGTCTTCAAGCTGCTGCTCCGGGGTTTATTTGGAATTACTATCCTGGCAGTGCAGTTGACTGAGCTTTTCAATGTTGTTGTACTGGAAGGATGTTCGTCAATAACCTTTGAACCCAGATCTATCTCCCTGGGAGGAACCTGGTTCAGCGCATGGCTGGCGTCTCTGTTCACAGAAGTGATTCCTTCCTCAGCATTCTGGACTCCACCGACAGTGAAAGGGAGCACATTCTGGTGGACACTGGTGATGCCAGACTCGATAGGACCAGATGAGAGACTCAACTCAAGATCAATAGGCTGCAATTCCAGAGTCTTCATTGAGGTAGAGCTAGCAACTCTCTTGGAGTTGGGGGTCCTCTCATTCCCAATGTGCAGAGTGAAGTCCAGTTCGAGATCCATTGAGGACTCTTCCTCATTTTCCTTTGCAGACGACATTGTGGTGTAGGCAGTCGCCGTGCTCCCCTTGCTGTCTGATGAACTTGTCGATCGACCTAGGCCAAGTGATAGTGAAGATCCCAACTGCTGGTCCATTGATCCATCGACCAGATTCCACTTGCGTTTGACTCCTCTCAGTGCAGGGAATTGAGAGTACTCAGAGGCTGGGGAATTAAGTGTCAGGACGGTGTCCATCAAATGTTTACCTCCCATTGCTCCAATCCAAGTTGAATTGCCCAAATTCTTAAATGCGTTTAAGGAAAAACTAGACGCAAAGCCCAAATTGGGGAACCAACTATCCATGAAGCAACTAATAACCTTTATTGAACTAAATTCTAGTTGTCTGGTTATCAATCTGCCTGCCTTCCAGGTAAATATAAGGTAAGTTAAAAAAAATGAGAAAAGAAATAGTCCATCTCCTTAGAAGAGTATAATTAGAACCCTCCTCCACTAACAAAACCTGAAGTATCACGTCGATCCATTTTCTGAAAGGATGAACTTTGATCTGACTGTTGCTTAATAATGATACTGCTTAACAGCTTGTTCAACAGAGAATTAATGTCATGCTGATGCATTCAATCATCCTGCAAGTGAATCAAATAGTTCGAATAAGAGATCATTAAAAAAAAAAGGTGCATCAGAGAGCAGTACTAGCACCAGGTATCCAAGTTCATAAACGAGATAAGCAGGCCAAGTTAAGTAGATCTGAAAGTACTTTCTCTATCATTCAAACAGATAAATCGATACACAAAAATGATTTCTCGGTTTCCCTCTCAACACTTTTGAATACCAGGCTTAAGAAAACGGTAAACTTTATCAACAATAGAAGCAAAAAGTCCCTAGTCCTGGAGATGATGAAATATATGGCTGGGATATTTGCAATATTCAGGTGGCAACTGACACGTTCAATTATCTTCGGTATTCTTCGTTCTCTTTTGCAGAAAATGTAATATCAAAAGTACATTTTACACTTTTGTGAAGCTACGTAGAGAATCGTATCCCAGAAAGGACTATTGTAATCGCCAGAAAGGAGAACAGATCTTGAGTATTCAAACAGGCTAACTTAGAAGATAGAAGTTTGCCTGGTAAGCCATGTCTGATCGGTTCTGACCCCTAAATGTAAACCAACCAAGAGGGTTGATGAAAAACAGAGCAAACAATTCATTGAGAGAGAGAGAGAGAGAGAGAGAGAGAGAGAGAGAGAGAGAGAGAGAGAGCACTACAAAAAGGATTTCTTGGGATTTTTTTGGTCCTGCAAGTTCAAGAATTATGACAAACTCAAGCTAAAAATCTGTCCTTTTCCTCCGGAAGAATCCATCGGATCGCACAGGCAAACTAAGCTATACAAAAAGAGTATCTGAAATGTCGATAGGCGGGAGAAAAGAGAGCTTCTGGACCTCTGGGCTGATTTCAGAACCCACATGATACTAGCACTGCTGCAGGTCTTCAATTAACCAGCAGCAGAAGACCTCCGTCGAGCATGAGACCCAGCTAATTGAACCAAGAAGTTCAGCGTAGAGAGGCCCAGCGACGGTTTTAGATGGATTTAGCTGAAAACCAATGGCAAGGAAAGCACAATTGAGCAAATTACCTTTCTGGCAACTTGCTTGATTAAGCTGATTGATCTGAGGCAGCGAGGCGCAGAAGAGGATCGGACTGCAACCAGGATGGCTTTAGAGATTACTCGATTGCCCCAGAGAGAGAGAGAGAGAGAGAGAGAGAGAGAGAGAGAGGGGGAGGGAGGTGAAGATGGAGAAGAAGTGCCGTCCGTCAACAGAACGAAAGGAAATCTATGGGTTCGGGGAAGATTTTATCTTGCAAAGTGCCACCACAGCACAAGCACAGATTCCTCGGTGGTCATCAACATGCCTTAGTAACAATGATTCCGTACCACTTCCACGCTTTTCCGCTCAAGTAATCGTAAAAGAAACATTTACCATGAATTTCTTTTTTTCTCTCGTTAAATGGCTTTCTATTTTTTTATTATTAATTTTTAAATTATTTAATCCCTTAATGCATCGTGTTGAAAAGAAAAAGAAAAGGTCAAATCGGTAGTTTCCCGAACACTACAAAATGACGTGATTATGAAATGTATATTTCCACTGCCTACTTGTTAGTGCTATAACAAGACTGGAATATTAAATATATAAAAATAAATTATTTAATTAAGAAAAAAAAAAATATCCGGCTTTGGTGATGAGGAGGAATAAACTCGGATTATTCCTATCCTCCTCTCCCTCACGTTGCTGTGTGCGTCCCACCCCACATGTGCCCATTCTCTTTCCAATGCCAAAATGCCCCTTGTATTATTTTTTTATTTTTTATTTTATTTTATTCTTTTCTTTAAGATGCGGAGCATATTTATGAATAGCTAGAGCTCCACGCGGCATTGTTCTTGTTTTCCTTTTCGCCTTTAAAATACAATTATTAGAGATTTACCCGTTGATCTCCTAAGACAGTTTGCGTAAAATCTGTCAATCAGGGGAGAAGAACGGCCTAATAAAGGCTTAAAATATAATTGTTCAAGCGAGAATGGAGTCATGAGGAATTTAAACTTTATTTGTTTTTTATGAACTAGCCCTGAGCTCAAATCTGAATTGGGTTTTCCCTGCTTGAGTGACGCTGACACATCACTCAAAACAAAAATTGTTGCTCTACAAGGAATGAGAAAAAGGTAATGATTAGTTTAGAGTTGGCCTAATAATTTTTTTATTAAAATTTTAAATTAAAGGGGTTGAGGAAATTTTTTTCAATAATTTTAGTCCAATGGTAAGTTAATTTTAAAGTTTATTTTGATATTATGCTATGAAAAAAGAGATGAGGTAAGTGAACGGGCTTAAGAGATAACGTAAATAAGATTATTTAGTAAACGGTATATGAAATCATTGAAATTGATATATTATTTTATTTACAAAAATGGTATTGCGGGTGCGGCGGTACCTGGACCACTGCTACGCCATCGACCTCTCACTGCCACGTCAACCTGACCCAACTCCCTCCGACTCCGTTTCCGTCAACGTTTACTGTCTACCCTTTTTTTTTCTTCCTCATTCTTCTCCTCGATTTCTTTGTTATTTTTTTCCTTTTAGGGTAAATTATATAAAAAAAGCCCAATTTTTTCAAAATTTTCATTAAAAAAGCTAAACTTTTCAATTAAAAAAATACAAGGTTTAAAATTCTATCAAATTGAATAAAATTGTCAATATTTCTATTAAATACGGATATAAAGAGCTTATTTTATCATATGATATTAAATGGTTGGTAAGATATAAGATATAGTTAAAAAAAAGAAAAGAAAAGAAAAGAAAAGTAAAGCCTTGGCTGTGGTTGAGGACGGCAATGGCGGAGGGGGCTGAACTTCTGGAGACCTCTCCTTCTCTCCAATGGCGGATGACATTCTCAGGGAAGAAGCCAGAGGTCATGAGCTCTGGTTGCTCGAACATGAAACTTTGTATATATCAGGAGCTGTTTCACTTTTGCGTCTCAAATTTTCCATTTTTTTTCTAACTAATTATGTAGTGCCGTGTGACAATATAGCCGCATAGGATATGCCACATCCACCATTTAACGGTGGAGTTAACAGTTTGGTCTCGTTTTATGAATTTTTCGGGAAAGTTTGGCTTGATCTGAGAAAGTTTAAAAAATGTTATGCCATTCCATTTTAAAAATGAAACTTTTATCTTTTTTTTTAAAGAAAGCTTTAAGAATACATGCTTTTTTTGGGGGGCACAATTTGCCCATTCTTTTATTTGTTTATTGTTATTTAATTTATCAATGGCTCGGCCGGCAGCGTCTCGTCACCGCTCATGGTGCTCGCCTGCACCCCTGTATGGGCCCCACGTGCTATCGGGTCGTTTCTCCGTCTTTTCGCCTCTTTTTCTGAGATCAGACAGAGTGGGGCCCAGCTCGCGAGCACGAAGAAACCCGGACGCGCCGATGATGCTGAGTCCTCATGAGGCGAGAGATATTTTATTTAAATTTTATAAATAAAAAATTATATATTATAATATTTTTATTTTTTTAGTGAATTGATTGATCCAAATTAAATTAATTATAATTTAATAATTTATAAATATAAGTTGATTTATAGTTAAAAAATATTGTATATAACTACACCCAATTTTTTTAAAATTTTTTTTAGGTGTAATGTAAGTCATAGAATGTACCGTGGTTCCATTATAGTATTCTTTTATTTAAGAATGAACTCACTATATAATTATTAAAATGAAATAATTACACTAAATTAAAGTAAATAAATAAATTTAATCGGTCAAATTTGACCCAAGTTTAAATTTATAAAAAATTTTAAATATGGCTACAAAGAAAAAAAAATCATAAAATTTCTACCAGGTATGGAATTCGATGGCGCTTGACGGAGGAGAATCATCGTACCGGTATCACTTTCTCTGTGCTTCCCCCAAAATAATAACTCATCGACATTCGAGGAGAGATTGACCAGTGGGCAAGGGTTCGCCACGTCACTGCTAATGGCATATCTTTCCCCCTCGTTTCTTTTTTGCAGAATAATATCTCCAATTTCAGAATATATAGAAAAAAAAGGCAAACTTCCCTTCACCGCAGATGGAATCTACTTTGGTTAACATAATCCCACATTTTTTTCCCCTCTAAAAATGAGATGTAAAGTTTGACTATTCAAGAAATCCATGGAAATCCTTGCTCGAGCATGAGTTAGTGAGGACCCGGGATTCCTGTTGCTAAATGGTACACAATATATATATATATATAGACATATATGTATATATGTAAGCGAATAAATAAGCACAGGGGCCTGCCTTATTTCTAGAAATTCAACTCCAAGGGTGAGAAAAGAAAAGCCCAATTTCCAGTGTCATCTGGGCCTGGGCCCAAGCCTACCTTCTTCCACAGTGTATGCTTCTCTCTCGGACGTGAATCCCACATCGCTTTGAGAGAACCTGCTAGCCTCTGATAAACCACTACATAGGCTTCTCCCTGGCAATTGATTGAATCACGCAGCTGCGCAGTGAGCACAAAGCGAACTATTCTTTCGCCTTTTACTAAAGAATACCGTGTGCTCGCTGCAGATAGCCAGCATACGCCCATTTTTGGAAGGCTCGCCTGAATTGGCAGGGCCTCTACAGTGTCAGTTGGAAAATTGGCTCGGATTTGTTTTTTGTATAGTAAATCTGAATTTCGTCGTTCTGAAGATGGAAGGAACGGGAGGATTATTTTGCTTTCACAGCGCGACACGACCTAGAATTTGTACACTTATTTTCTGTCGCCATACGATTGAGGGACGAAATCGGAATGATGGGAAGAGACGAATTCTGAAGTTTGATGCTGCTATTGCCCTCGGGATCGCGTGTTTGATTGAAACCCTGTATTGTCCTGTGCCCTGAGAAATCTGCATGTTGATGATTGTATTGTCCTATTCTACCTCATTGTAGATCTTTACTATGATGTGCATCTCCTTTAAGCTGACCATAGCCTTTATGCTGTGCCATCACTACGTGAGTACTATACTCTTTTTGGTCCAAGTTTTATAAGATTTTTATGAGGTTGCATTGTAGAGGAGGGTTCCTTGCCTGATGATTATGCTGATGTCCCAAGATTTTTTAAGATTATTATGAGGGCAACGCTTTTGTTGCTTTACCTTGTTCATGAGCGTGCACGTGTTTTTTGTTTAATTTTTTTTCTTATGATTTCGTGTCTTACTTCTACATTCCTTATTGTGATCTTTGAATTTGGAGTAAACTCTCTGCGTTTATTGACATTATCAATCTTAATAACATTTGACAGATCACTGCTTCACGGTTGATATTCTCAAAGCAAACTATACCTCATTACTACTTGACTGTGGATACATGTGTTGACAAACTTATGGAGTGAGTTCAAACATGGTCGATCTATCAAAATAAAAGTTGTCATTTGATAATATGCAACAAATTTAACTTCTTCCTCTTGTGCAGATTGCGAGCCCAACTTAATTTATTACAAGAAAGCTCTGGTGGTAAGTGGATGTCTGTCAATGATTTTGTGATTAAGGTAAATTCCTGATATGGGCTCGATAAAGATGCAAAGTACTTCTCTTTATTTGCTGCAACCTGGAAGCTTTGCTTATACTTTGGGACATGTAAAATATGCTTATGTGAAGTGATGAATAACTTGTGCTACTAGTAGTAAGACTTCTTATGACCTTCACGTCTTAGAGAGATCTTGGATGTTGGTTTTCGCATTGAGCTCTTACATGCTCCTATGAAGGCTATTATGAAATGCATGTGAGTATGCATGAGCAAGTGGGATTGGCTTTGCAGAAGCCTGTAATTCTTGTCACCGTACCATCAATTGCATTCAGCAGTTTTCAATCTAAACTTTCTTGCAGGCTGCTGCTTTGGTTCTTCGAAAAGTCCCTCAATGTAACAGTTCACGGACAGATGACTACATCCGCTAGTAAGTACAAAAAGTGATTTCTCAACATCTTGTATCAACACTGTATTGGTTCAACGTTTGTGATACATCTTATGTTGTCTTGGTTTCTGTTCAGGTATCACAATGTAAATATCAATGTCGCTGTTCAAACAGATAATGGGCTTTATGTCCCCGTTATAAGGGTATGCTATTTTCCATTTTGTCCACTCGACAGTGTTTGAGAAGTACAGTGTCTAAACTCTAAATATACCATGAATTGTTCATAATATTGCAGGATGCAGACAAGAAAGGTTTATCCAAGATTTCCGAAGAGGTCACGAACTTGGCACAAAAAGCAAAGCAGAACAGCTTGAAACCTCAAGATTACGAGGTATTAAGAATGTTTGCAGCTAATTTAGGGGTTTTTTATTCTTAAGTTGAATAAATGCACCTTTTGACTCTGGTATTACAGGGAGGAACATTTACCGTATCCAACTTGGGCGGCCCATTTGGTGTAAAACAATTCTGCGCTCTCATTAACCCTCCTCAAGCAGGCCTTCTTGCTGTCGGATCTGGTAAAGATTAGGCTCAAAAGTCTAAATAACAACCCAATAAATGAAATTTTATTCTATTAATTTCTTCAATACCGATTGTCATGAAAATCGCCTCTTTTCTTCAAGCAGCTGAGAAGAGAGTGGTACCTGGTGTGGGACCTGATCAAGTACAAGTTCGCAACCTTCATGTCGGGGACTCTGAGTTGTGATCACCGAGTGATAGACGGTAAGTGTTTCTGCAGCCTGTACATCTTGGTGGTCAATGGCAGTACAGACATTTAATACTATCTCGTCCCGCATCTGGCAGGTGCCATTGGTGCGGAGTGGTTGAAGGCATTCAAAGGCTACATAGAGTATCCCGAGTCTATGCTGTTCTAAGGCCTCTCCAGTCTCCACTCATCTCTCTAACATTGTTTGCCTTTCCAAGATTATTTGGCGCTACTCAAGAGTTACTTCACCAGAGTTTTGCTTTCCTCTTGTGGTTGTAGGATGTCCCTTTGGCTTCTTTCTCCCTGCCTGTTGTCTTTGCTCATCAATAGAGCTTGGTTTTGGCTCTCGAATAAAGTTTATATTCATGGGATCAAGGCTGTGGCCCGTGAGAAACTGAAAATTGCCGAGTTCAAATCAATTTTTTGCTCCCCAGGGAATTTAGCAATATCCACGTGAGCAAAATTTTTGCCTAATAGCAAGGTTTAGACCATTGATAATCGCTTTTTTTTTTTTAAATCTGACTGATTAACTGTGTTTGGCGCTCGTCTTCATGTGTACGTTGTAGAAGCTCTGCTGGTAGGCAATGGAGGTGAGAGTTTTCATACCATTGGGCATAACTATGATGGTAGCATGATGAGACATCAATCACAGATCAATTTGGTCTACCATAAGACTGTTTACATTGGGTATTATGTCCTAATCATACGCAGAGATGAAAAAGCAAAATGCGAATCGATGGATTGTCGAAACTCTCCATGAAAATGGTCAGGCAGCAACATCCCTAGTTCACTATCTCGATCAGCGTTACAGCAGCGAAGACCAGGAACAGCACTCCTCCGACGTAAGATATCGCCTGCACAGAGGAGTGGAACGTGTTATTTCTGAATTTGTTTTTGTTCTCACCAGCAGAACATCCTCTGCTGTCTCATAATTGCGCGCATGAGATACGATCTACCTAGGAATTTTCAGATTGAAAGTATCCTTTTGCTCTTTGAAAAATTCTACAGCCTGCTCTAGACATCAAGCTGCATATGGATAGAGTGTACCTTCTCCGACAGGATGTTTCCGAGCAAGGAACCTCCTAAGACAGCAAGCTGCATATATAACGAGTTCATGAAAGGGAAAGTACTAGGCATATCCACACTCTAAATATCTCTATCGATTGCTTCCTTGAAAGGAGTCTTACTGATCTTGGATACTGCTACCATTCAATACGAGAAGCTTTTAACTAGTGAGAGTTAGGAGCGAGCTTACGAGAGTTGCTACGCCATGACCTGCCAGTGCTCCCCCGATGACACCGAGAGGGGAAGAGGCTGCAGCAAGGGCTGCACAGGGAAGGTTATGCATTGTTTCATTGAGTCATTACCGAGCACTTCTTGTGAATCCTGTGAAATTACATAGGCTCATGCTTGGATCTAACCTATCGTGGAGAAAAATGATTTGTCGCCCCATTCAGCAACAAAGACCAGGACGAAAGTGCTGATGACCGTGTTAGCAGCAGCTAAGATTCCCGCACCATTTCCAGAGAACTTGGAAACGGCTAACTCAGCCTTCATTGAGAGGACAAAAACTGAGTTAGCATTAGCATTAAGCTAGCTATTCCTAAAATGGCGCAACGAAGCTCACCTCCTTTTGCTCATCCTCTGACTTTGGGCTATCACTTGAGGTTGCATCAAGCAGTGTGGAGACACCGAAATAGACCTAAGGCACTGAAGTTAGTACACGGGCAGGCAGTCTTATGAAGGATGAGGGATAGCTCTCTTGATTAAGACAATCCTTTCATCTGGGCATGTATTACAAAGAGGAAGAAGAATCATGACTATTCCCAATAGCCGGCCGGAACTAGAGCTTACCAAGAGAAAAACCGCGGCAATGTCATCAACAGGCAGATCTGTCCCACCGAACCTGTAAATGAGCAAAAAGTAGTATTAGCAATTTGGTCTTCTCCAAACTTAAATCTCTATAAACATTCCACTGAAGAAATTCGAAGAGTTACCTGAAGGGAAGGAGCTCATCGACATAGTGGAATGTTCTCCCAAGCACAACAGATACTACTGTCATCGCCCTGCCAAATGTCAAATTCTTGTTTCAAAACTAAAAAAACTTAATTTTTCTTGGTCCAAGAAAATTTGATACGGATGAAACCCTTTCATTAGCAGGTGTTATAACATCCTTGCAGCTTGATTCGGTAGTTAAGAGCCAATATAATCTTTGTCAGAATGCAATCAACCATAACCCGAAAGAGGACCGTATGAAAACATACGCAAGTGCACCAAAGGTCCCAAGGAAGACAACAGCTGCAGAGTTCCTTGCCGCTAAAAGAGCCTGCCATAGATACAGAAAACACATTTAGATAATGCTGCGATTTGACCGTCTTCACACAGGATTGCCAAGGGATTTTAATATCGAATCAATGGCCACTGGGCTTTCCAAGGTTCGGAGAAGTTGTTTGCTGGGTTCTTACTCACCGCGATAAAAAAGGTCTTATCACCTAACTCTGAGAAAAAGATGAGCAAGAAAGCCTGCAACAAAAGGAAATGCATAAGCATTGCTTATTAACCAAGAATCATCATAATATAGGGAATGGAGATTTTCAACTGGCAATATTAACAATACTGCAGTTCAGCCCTCCATTCTCCAACCAGTATGGAGCGACAAAAGTATCATTAAACGAAAGAAGTATTGCTCCCGATACGTTTTTGAGTCCTCCATGGAAATCAAAATGTTCAAAAAGTTAGAAGTTTATAGGGAGATTTTCCTAACTGAGGCAAAACCTGTGCTAATATCACCAAGGTCCCCGAGAAAAGGAAGCGATTGCAGTCCACTTGCTATGTCTGAACTGGCAATAGCCGGCTCAGAACCTTGCAGAGCGAGAAACCCAAAGAGAGTTGAGAACTTCAGCAAATTACTGAATGATGCCTTGGAAGAAGTCAAGCTTTCCGTTAGAAAGCATTTTCTATCCAAGGTCCTCTTCTTGATTAACTCATTCGTTACCCTGCATTGGTCTTCTTTCGGGAAACCAGCGCGATGAGTCTCCTGCATTAACAAGAAATGCTTCGTTTTAGTCGGAGGATTATGATGTAGTTGAAGTTATAAAACTGCTGTTTCAAATTGTTAATAGCAGTAACTGTTTCATCTGATGACAATAAGCACTACACCAAACTACGGCAGAAAATAATAAACTTTTCAGTGTCAGCAGAATTCATTGGAAGATTGTTGGAATTTTCCAAAAGAGAACAGAAGTTGGAAAAATCTTACTCGGCCATCATGGAGCCCGGAAGCTGCCGGAACAAAGCGATCGGCTATGCTGTCAGTCCACTCCCTCCTGTACCTACAGAAACAAAACTCCTCCATTAATAATACATCAACCAAGGGAACGTTCTTGAACTCTCTCTGCTACCATGATAAAGCCGAAACACATCTCTCAGCATTCGACAGTGACTAATGGATACCCATGAGATCAAAGAACTCAATCATAGCTCCTCCCCACTTCCGGGTTAAAATTACCCAGCAAGATGGAACATTACCTCCAGGAAACGTAGCTCGAGCCCCAGTGCAAGTGGCCGGAACTCCGCTTCTCCGAGGACGGAGGAGAGGCGAGGGAGGAGGGGCAATTATAGGAGAGGGCGCGGGAAGGTCTCGGGAGGAAATGTGAGCCCAGGACGCTCTCTGAGAGCGCAAAGCTTCGCATCCTCTGCTTCGCTGCCCCGTCCCCGCGGAAAGGCAAGAGTCTCTGTTTTCTGATCGAATTGCAAAGAGATAAGCTGTCCAGTGTCCAATAGAGGCGCCACCGTGTCCAACTGCATTTTATCTGGTGTGGAAACCAGATCGATTCTACTTTGTGAAATTATAAACAGCCCCTTCAATTTCCCAATTCATAATTGAAGCCCCGGAAGAATTACTAGATTAACCTCTAGGGGTGATCACGTTCGGGGGTAGTAGCGTCGGTGCTTACATAAATATTTCGGGGAACTGTCCTCGTCGGCCCTACTCTCCACCTTGATGTAATTTCATTGGTTTGGTTGCAATTCTTACTTATTTCTTTTTTATTTTCATGAAGTATAAATCTCATGTCTTAAAATCATATAATTAATTTAATAATTAATTATTCGATCCAAAAAAATATGAGAAATACGGTAATCCTAAAAAAACTATCGGCCTCTGAAGCATTAGGTATAGTTTAGGATCTATGTATAACAGGCACCGGCTACATTAGATCCATGTATCATGGGACAGATTATTTAGCGTTTAGACACCATCAAGAAGAACAAGAAGTAGGCAAGGCATGTTCTTGAGTTCTTGAAGCCGCATTGAAGTAAATGACACGTGCTTATTTCAATTCAAGGGTACAATTGAAAAGACTCTGGGTGATCAGAAGATCTTCCCCAGGACAGAATAAAATGCACCAATACGAAGGAAAGGAATAAAAATACAAAATCTGACCAAACGAAATGACCTTCGACAGTGACGACAGCAACGAGGGAAAGGGGAAGGAACTCCCCCAAGAAGAAGTAAGTACTCAGATCACCAGCATTCGTACAATTTAATGTCGGTTCGGAGTCGGAAGTATACTTCGCCCTCGAATGAGTCGGTCATGAGTGTAGCCACTCCTCTGGCCATGAAGAAGTCCCCGGTTCCGCCGATCACCGATATCTCCCTAGTCTTGTTCATCAACGGGTCAGCCCCTGCGAAGTTTATGGTCCCACTGTGCTCGGTGGAGTTGAAGACGAAGGAAAACCCCAGCCATGCCGTGAAGATATCCTTCTTGTCGTAGAAATAGAAGCCCTGCGCCCGGCCCACCGGGGTCGAGTGCAGGTTGTTGTCCAGCGTTATCGGGTCGTCGAACACGACGACGTTGCCAAAGTGGTTTTGGCCAGCCAGGATCGTCCTGTTGCCCCAGGCCGGCGCACCGACAATCGCCGAGGTGGCGTTCTCCGCATTCTTGCCGTTGTAGATTATGTCGTGGAAGTAGAAGACCATTTGCTTGCACGGGCGGCGGGCTCGGATCTTGCCACCGTGAGCGGCAGTGGAGCTGAGGACGAGCAGGAGGACCAAGAGGGACACCGGAAGAGCAATCTCGGCTCTTTTTGTTTCCATAGTTTCGTCTTGGAGAAATAACTAACCCACTCGACGAGTTATGAGGCAACAGGGGTGCCTCTTTATATAGGTGATCCATCCAACCTAATTTAAGAGTATCGATTAGACAAAAAGCTTAGCTTGAATTCAAAGACATTTTAGGTGAGTGGCTCCTCAAGTGAAACGACACCATGGATCCACCGCGTTTGTCACTTTCTCTCTGGTTATCTTGAATTATAAGGAAAAAGACAATTGATTAGATTGTCAGAGATATTGGGTCCTCCCCGCGGCTGTCCACTCGTCTTTGAATTCTGGGCCTTCTTATTTTTCAAAGATTAAATTAAATTAATTTTAAATTAGATAATCAATAAATTATTTTTTATTTATAAAATATTATTTAAGTGTGAGAAGAGTGTCAAATCATTTGAATGTACTAACTTCGTAGATTTTGACTTTTATTACTTAGTTGTTAAAGGTTGTGGAAATATATTTATTTACTCATCTTAAATGGATAATTTCAAATTTTTATTGATCATCATTTAGTTGCTGTATAGTATTTGTTAATATAATTACGTCAACTCTCTCGTTAAATAACGGATAGGATACTGAAATGCATACCGTTAGAGATAAAAATAATTTTTCATAGCTTTAAGATGTCGAATGGACATTATTATCAATGTATGGTAAAAAAAAATGTAGAGCTTGTATGTGCGATTAGAGTTGGTAGTCCGTAGATCAAGTAATAAATGTGATTTTCCCACGCGAATACACTCACTAGTGATAGATGCTATGTAGCTGGTGGTCCATAATATATTTTGACATCTTTCGATGTACTTACTAATAAAGATATACATCAAATCAATCATAAAAGCACTCGATGATGCATCTCGGATGTGATTTGTGTGGGGATGATCCTATGTGACTCAGATTTTCGTATCGAGGGGAGATATATATTCCTCACTGGCAAACCAAAGAATTCAATATTGGAAACCCATTATTGCGATAGATGTAGAGCCAGTGGGTGCGGTTAGAGTTGGTAGTCCGTTGACCAAGCAATATACACGAGTTTCCCATGCGAATAAACCCGTTAGTGATAGATGCGATGTGACTGCTGATCGGTAATGTATTTGGACATCTCCAATGTACCCACTAATAAAAAATATATATATATATATGCATTGAATCATAAAAGCACTCTCCCGATCCTAGAGGATTGCATGGTAGATACAATCTGTGTGTCGATGATCTTATGTGACTTAGATTTTTCATATTAAAGGTAGATTTATAGTCTTCATCAGCGAACCAAAAATGGTGAATGATATCTCTATATTGATATCTATTTCTTGATATATTCGAATCTTCCAGCTATTATGCCAGCCAACTCCCATGAATTCTGTCATTCAAAATGGGAACGTGAGTACTGACATCCTAACATACAATTGCAAAAATCGAGTCAAATTTCAAGTTAATGATATTCTCTTTATGTGGAAAAGAGCGACAATCAACCATCCTTTTCTGTGAGGGCTACAGCACGTGGGTTAATTTTTGAGACGTGGGCATGGTTATAGCACATCCTTAACTTAGATATGACCCGTCTTTCACGTCTTAACTAATTTATCCTATCATCGGAGGGACCAACACTTCCCATGGGGACAGAAGTTCAAATCCCAACTAATATGTACCCAACCATTTGGCCACATTTGTCAAACATGAAGTTGGTGGGAAATCACCAACTTATGATTATATTAATGGTTTACCTATTAGATTTCTAAATGGATGATTTATTGATAAAAGCACAGATTAAAATTATCGATAAAAATTTTTCTAAGAATCTCGGCCCAATCGTAGATTAGTTTCGGGATGCACTT
>CXYZ01006865.1:1996775-2068250 GCA_900006705.1 Sonneratia caseolaris
GCCCAACAAATGGAATGTGAAATTTCCATTCAAAACTTGTGATCGAAATATTGTTCACCACCCTCCACCCGACTATTGATCGATCATGAATGAGGTTCGAGTCCCCTTTCTTGCATGGATTTGTGCCGTACGTGGGTCGGTACCCTGTTGGATCCTGATGAATAAGAAGCCATATTATTATTAGGTGTGTTCCATGTAGATTTGGATAAGATTCAAGAATAGTCCATGCAAATAATTTAGGACGTGTCGACTTTGGTCCTGGTTGTGAAACATGGGGTTCTTCGGCCGGAAATACCTCGTCCCCATGACCGCTTCCGTTATTCCCCTAGCCACAGAGAAGTCTCCGGTGTTACCAGCCACGGTGATGTCGGCTCCGATGATGTTGAGTGTACCTTTGTACTCGTTCGAGTTGAAGACCGGGCTAAAAGAAAACTAGGCGTTAGGCACGTTCTTCATCTCGTAAGAGAGTACATTCCCTGGGTCCATGCGACCGGAGGGGAAGTTGGGTGGTGGTCCCTCGTCATCGGGTTGTTGAACACGATCACTTTCCTGAAGTCAGAGGAGCTGAGCCACCGACGGCCCCATGGCGCTGGCCAAGGTGGTGCTCAGGAGATCCTTGCCATCAAACAATACGTTGCGGCAGTACAGCATGAAGCGCTTGCAGGGCTTAGGTCCTTCAGTGGCTGGAACAGATTGGAAGGCCGTGGGGAGGAGCATTGGAGGAGGCTTCTGGTCGAGCTTTCCCATGTTTGTTTTCCTCTCCTCTACTCTGCTCTCTGGGCAATGTGTTGTTATGATCAGGAGGGAGCTCGCACTCATTGCTTTATACAGAAACTAAACTAAGTAAGGATGATGGGTGCATTCTCCTGTAAAGAGACAATTACACCGCCCACAAGATTTGTTTCCTTAATTTTATAGAATGATATCGCTCTTAATTTAATATCAAAAAAATCATGAATTCAATTTGGTGGATTGATTCCAAGTGGGAAATTCTGAGTCCTAAACTCGAAAAAAGTAATAAAATACCTAGACTAATTTTGTAAGGTGGGATGAGTGACTGACACGGGTCAATCGAAGGGGCTGCCCATGAAAATTGGAACGTGGATGGAAAACGCGGTCCGATGGCTACGTGTCACAGGAACGGTCGAAACCGAACGCCGATGGATCCACGTCGCCGGATGAAGAGAGGAATCCGGAACAGTTGTGAGAGAGAACCGCGGCATATGGCAATCATTGTTACAACAGGAGCTGTCGAAGATGTGTCTCAATGACAGTACACTGAGCAGGCAGGAACGAGCAATCTGACCCAACACGACACGTAAATCTGCTGCTTTCGATATTTCCAGGGCCTCTGTTGGATCCAAAGTTCAATTGTCAGGGTTTTGACGTTTCTGGAGAGCCCCACAAATTNACTTATTTGTCTTACTGGATGTGTGTTATTCGATGCTACGAAAAATTTAATAGTATCTCGATTCATTAAAATTTAATACATGTCGACCCATCCATCTGTAAATCATTCTCAATTATAAAATTTTCATTTCATCCATTGATTTGAATCTTCACATTACTAATTAAGAGGAAGAGACAATAATCTCAACCAACCGATGGGAGCTTAGTTCCATGTTATCAACCTTAGCCAAAGAACAAATAGTAGGGTCGGTTCTAATCAGCATGAATACAAAAATGTTTATTCATGTCGAAAATAGAGTTACTACTATGTTCCCTTTACCGACACCATTAACTAGGTTCCCTTAACCTTTTGCTGTCTGAGTGATCCGCTTACACTGAACCGGCTGTTTGTTAGCGAAGCCTTCTCCAAAGTGGTGGATTTTGGCGGGTTATCCGAACCAACGACTCACCGAGTGGCGAGAGGCTGAGCTGTGTGGCTTCTTATCGGAGACCCTTTTTCTTGATCCTGCTCCTGCTCTCTGTGGAGTTTCTTCAGGAGAGAGAGAGAGTCGCATATGGGGACGGCCAACGAAAGAGATGAACAGTTCACTGCCACGGTAGAAAAAAGGGTAGAAGGTAGAAGAAAAAAGTGAGCCTAACTTCCTAAGAGCGCTGAGCCCACCCCTGAAGAAAAAGGGAGGAGGAGAGAGAGAGAGGCTTGGAATTGGAGAATTGGAATCTGTAGAGGGAGAGCGGGAGATGGAAAGGGTAAAGAAAAGTGGGGAGAGGGAAGCAGAAAAGGAGGAAAATTTTGGGGAAAAGTTGAGTAGAGGGGTCCTGTTGTTGTCAAGAAGGAAGGGGGGCCCATCTACTCCAGTCCGCCTCCTTGTGTTTGCGCGTGAGCCCATCATTAGCCCCAACTCTGCAAACCCTCCTCCTTCCTCCTCCTATCGTTATATCTCTGCTCGGAAGCTCGCAGCTGCTCTGTGGGAGTTCCACCATTACTTCCCCTTGTCTAGAATGCACAGAGGTATCGTCTCCAATGGCGTGCCCCCGCGGCTCCGCCGCCTTAAAAACAAGGACGATGATGGTGTCGGCGATGGTTTCACGGCCGCCCACTTCACGGTTGATCCCTCCCCCAGCTCTCCTGATCAGGCACCCTTCTGATCCTTCCTGAAGTTCCTTATTTTTTCTGTTGGCTTTTTCTGGGTGCGATGATCAGTGGCCCTTTTTGGCTCCTTGGTTTCTCTCTAAATTTAAGCAGTACTTTTCTTTTGATATTGTTGCCAATTATGTAGTTTAAGTAAAGATCATAGGTTTTTGGTCAAAACAAATAAAGATCATAGCTAGGAAATTGGAGATCAGTCAGCGTCTTGACTCTTCATGAGTGTAAATGTTCTTCTATCTGCTCTATCAGGTCTTGGTTTTTGTGCGACATATACTAGCACCACATTCAGCAGCAGATGTTGCCTTCAGTGAATGTTTTGTTGAGAGCATTTTCTTCAAGTCGCGTGCCTATAGGCTCATTTGTATTGTCGAAGCAACTGTCCAGTTGGACATAAGATTTTGGTATTTTAGAGACTGTTACTTGTTCAGGTGATTTTCTATTTGCAAGACGCATGCGGATGAGATTGCTGAAGAATTTCTTGATAGCCCCCAGTGTGGATGCAGATTTGGGCTCTCTGCGTTCAATAATATTTTCAAATGCTCATTGCTGTTGTACCATTGAGCTGTATATTTGAGAGCAATTGAGCAAATTTCTTGGACCGAGTTTTATGATATCCATCCTGCAAGTGCTCATCATATTCGTAGGTTGAATGTACTGTTACCTTCTGATGTGGTATTGCTTTTGTGCAGCCAGCAAGCGCTGGCAGTTTAAGGAGGCATGTGCCCACTTCACTTATGCAACATCATCGATTGGTTGAGAGAAACTGCCATGCCATAAACCGCCATGCCATACAACCCCTCTCTCCTGCTGGCTACGGCAGTTCAATGGAGGTATATGCAAGTTCTTGGAAGGATTTTGGTCTCCACTTTATCCGAATTCTTGTTTGTGTTTGTCTAATTGTCTCTGTCATGTCACAAAGCACCCGATATATGACGGGCAACTACTTATTCCTGCATTTTTTTGTCTACGGCAGGTAACTCCTTATAACCCTGCAGTCACCCCTTCAAGTTCTCTTGACCTCAAAGAAAGGGCCAATGAGTGCCACTACAGCCTGAAGACATCAACGGAGCTTCTAAAAGTCTTGAACCGCATATGGAGCTTGGAAGAACAGCACGCATCCAACATATCACTGATAAAAGCCCTGAAGGCGGAGCTGGATCATGCTCGGCTGCGCATTAAAGAGTTGCTTCGTGATCAGCATTCTGACCGCAGGGAGATTGATGTGCTGATGAAGCAGATTACTGAGGATAAGCGTATTAATAAAACCAAGGAACAGAACAGGATCCATGCTGCTATTCAATCTATGAGGGATGAGGTAGAAGATGAGCGGAAGCTCAGGAAGCATTCGGAAAGTTTGCATAGGAAGTTGGCCCGGGAACTTTCTGATGCTACAAATTCTCTATCGAATGCTTTGAAGGAGCTCGAGAAAGAGAGGAAGTTGAGGAAGTTGTTGGAAGATCTTTGTGACGAGTTTGCTATTGGGATCCGGGAGTACGAACATGAGTTTCATTCTTTAAAACAGAAAAATAATAATGAATGGGCCCAGGAGTCCCGTCATGACCGTCTGATTCTCCATGTTTCTGAATCATGGCTCGATGAGAGGATGCAGATGAAGTTAGAAGAAGCAGAGCATGGTTTTGTGGATAGGGGCTCAATAGCAGAGAAGTTGAGCCTTGAGTTGGAGACATTCCTTCATGCAAAGAGAAAAGGTGTTCTTAGGCCAAGGGAAAGGAGAAGCTCAACGGAATCGGTACCCTTGAACGAGGCAGTGGGTGTACCCCAAGATAATGCTGGTGAGGATGACTCTGATGGGAGTGATTCAAACTGTTTTGAGCTTAAAAAACAGGGAAAAGATGATGAGGGCAAAATTCATGAAGATAAAGAGGTTGCTGCAGATGCTAATGTTGGAGAGGAAAAGATCGAGAAGATGAGGAACATCGTGAAGACAAAGGTTGGGCCACGGGTGAGGAGGAAAGCTCGTAACCCTTCGAGCTTGCAGGTAAAATTTGAAGAACATATGGCCCGAGCACTGTTGGGCAACCGAAGTAAGAATTCAAGTAGACCAGAAGAGGAAAAGGACAAAACTAGTGATGGGATCTCGCCTGAGATAGGCACATTTACCCATAAACTTGACGAGCAAGAAATGAAGAATAGATCGTCTGAATGCATGGTCAGTGAATTCACAAAGAATCAACTGATGATGACTGGAACGGGTGAGATCGATGCTGGACAGGCATCATGCAGTAACTATTCTATGTGGAGGGGACATACTAGTCCTGTAAGACAGTGGACGATGGCAAAATCATTAGCTCCTGATCTTGATGTCTTAGAGTCATCCTCAAAGCTTCCTCCTGCCCTCAAGGATAATACCCTAAAGGCAAAGCTTATGGAGGCAAGGTCAAAGGGGCAGAAACCAAGGGTTAGAGCTTCCAAAGATTTCTCATGAGCTTACATTACATCTCTCGCTCGACACATTTGAACATTCTGTACATGTTTTCAGGGGTTGATTGGTTCGAGCAGGTTTTTTGCCAGGCATACTAGCACATGAATATTTTCCTCCTCTTCCATGCATAGCCTGTCTTTTGCCTAGAATCTGATAGTAATTTGAGGTTTAGTTCCCACTGTAATGCCTCGATAGTATACAGGGATTGTATCTTACGAGCAGAAATATAAGCTATCCTCCTTGTTATTAACAGCAGGCAATATAGACTTTCTACATTAATAGTCTATCCTGCAATTGTTATCGGATCGTCCTAGCTGGTCCCTGAAGAAAACTCCTCGAACTAGCAGTTGGCGAGGTCGATTATAAGTGACAGAAAAACCCTCTGGTAAAATATAATATTTTTCTGCCTATTTTCTTTGGTAAAATCATAGTAAGTCATGAAGCTCATTGCCATCATAGTTCCAGGATCTAGAAGTCAAGCCATAATGGAAAACCAGAAATTGTTATACCACGATGTGGGTTCGTAGCATGGTGATTAGATGGTTACCTTACCAACGTCATGGTTTAATATCATGAGGTTTTTTAGGGAGAGACAGACAGAGAGTTTGCCGTATGAAAGCTTGACATACATGGCTATTGAGACCGTATGAAGGAAATTTGTCCGACTTTCGCGCGGTTCCAGTAATCTCTAGTTTGCCGATAAGCATGGTCCCAGGTAAGTACATATTACTTCTTGCTCTTTTGCCAAACCAGAGGAATCGGTATGATCGTTATTGGACTTGCACAATATACGGAGATGTCACACAGCAACAAACTGAAAAAGTTTGAAGTTTAAATTCTTAAATGATTCTTGACACATTTACCCCGAAAAAAGATTCCTCTCTCTCTCTCTCTCTCTCTCTCTCTCTGATTATATAAGTTTCCTGCAGTCCGATTCAAAATCTCTCTGGTTATAGAGATGCAAGCACTGGAGACTATTCTTGTACTGGATTTAAGAAATAAGTGATCCAGATTCCTGGAGCTCATACAGCAGTGAAAAGATTTGTAGAACTGTACTTCTGTTAATACTTGATGTAGCATTCTAGATGAAATGTTCTCCTTTATCTGGGGGAAGGAGCTTCCATGTAGCCTTCAGGGTATAATCTCAAGTTCCTCTGTGAGCATAGAAAAGACGTGAGAAAATTTTCCGTTCTTCGGATTCCCTTGAAGGATACACACAGTCTGTTGGTCCAGATCCACCAGAGTAGTGCACAGGGTGCAATGCACTGGACCTGAAATTGGCATTTGGATTTGTGGATACACCTCGCCATCAAGACGAATTAAAAATGTTTGAGACATGTCATGCACTTCACCTGTCATGAATATTGGGTATTTTGCATCCTCCACATCCCCAAGGACTGCAAGGAAGTCTTCTTTTGACCGTTTTGGTAACATTGCAGCTCGTTTCTGTCTGGTTATTGAATTCTCATCGAGTACCTTAATGGAAAGCTCATGATTGTTTGGTACCAGAGTAGACTGGCAATATTGGATATATTGATTCTACTGTCTACTATGTGGCAGTTTTCAAAATTTCTTTGCATTTTATAAGTTGACCTGCTAGGATAGCTGCAGGTTGAAGAAAATGGAGATCGATCCTCTCCAGTTCAGTTGTTTGTCAAATAGTTTGATGCAATACAAGGATGGTGTCCATAAAAATCTATATTTCCCGAAAAACTAACTGCATCAGGTGCGTTTGTAAAGGGATTGTTGAGGACCCTGATTCATGCATCGATAGAAAGCTTGCATAATGTTATTCTTGACAGTTGCTCTTATTACATACCTGTGGGACTTGAAGATGGAGATACATGTTTGCGTGGAAGAAAGGATTTGCTCCAACCTCATGTATTGAAAGTCGGCCTCTCGATGCAGTTTCAACATTGAGGATCTTCCGTAACTTCATATCGGCTAAATTATAACTGTGGCCCACTGAAACTCCTGATGAACGAATTTTCTTAATTCAGGGAAACAAGAATTGTTAGTCAATTACTTGTATGATTGTTACAGCTTCTAGTTGATGAGATTATATAGCTGGTTCTAGAAATTTCACATTGTGTGAGGCCTTACATCTATTGCATCATTCATGCTTGTTGCTTCGAGGAGGTCCCTGGAGATGAAGTTACGACCAATTCCACCAAACACAATCTCATCTTTAGACGGGGGAACAGCATTCAAGGTGAACACCTGAGGAAGCAAAGAGATTCAACTGTTTTCTTGACTGCAATTTTATGGTGTGCGATATATATATATATATACACATATATGTCTGTTGCTGAAACATTTTCGAGATGGAAGCTAGTTTAAACCTATTTACCATCCCACAGTTGTTGAACCCAAATGCGCAGCTCGGGAGCTCTCCTGCACATGTGTAGGACACGAAGCAGATCTCACTGGACAGGCGCCCCTTTACCAGGTAACTGCATAGCCCGGACATATTTGCAAAAAGAAAATGAAGAATCTTTTATTTTCAACTGAACGAAACAATTAAGACTATCAGAGCTTTTACGTGTGGCCTAGCAGAGAAACATTGGCATCCTCATTGTGCGCAGCAATGGCCATTGACTCGTCCACGACAAGGACATCAGAGCATTCAACTTCGGCATTAGAGGCCACTGTGGTCACCTCTGTAGTCTGGAGAAAAGGTAAAATTTCCTTCCTGAAGTTTATCAGCAATATCTGCAGGAGCATGTAGACAAATTATTCTGTTGCCAAAACCTATCTAGCTGCTTCTGAATGCTGCCTTTCAATCCTTTCGTTTTGGATAACAAGCAACGAGACATTGGGACTTCTCATTTTTTTCTGGAAGATCGAATGTGGAGGACAAGAAACATACTTCGCGAAAGGATGCACCGCTTCCTTCTGCCAACCCTACAAGCTCGTCCCAGTACTCCGGATACTTGTCCCGGTTGCTTCTGGTGAGAGCTTCAATGAGCTGATGCGATTCACTCGTTTTTGCCCAGGGAAGGAGCTGGTTTTGGAGGACGGGGTCTTTTGATAACCTGCTCCTTATCATGTCCGAGAATCTCCGACCAATCAGGAACCCCATCCGGTAAGGGCTCTCGCACGGACCCACTTGGAACATCTCCAGCATCTTATTGGCCTCCGTCCGTGAGCTCTCTCAAGCTCAAGCTAATCGCTTGCAATCTTCGTTCCCTCCCTCTTGCTTTCTCTGTGTTGGGTGGGGGAAAACCGAAAATGCTTGACAGAATGGTNTTGCTTTCTCTGTGTTGGATGGGGGAAAACCGAAAATGCTTGACAGAATGGTCCCCATGTGTCTTTGGAGATATCGATTCAATTGTGCATACGGTAAGGAAGTAAATGCAACATGGATATGACTACAGTACAAACAATGAAGAAGAAAGGAATGGAATCCCAAGAAATCCTACTGAATTGAACAACTCATATCCAACGGACATGGATGGCGTTCCTGAATCGATGAATCGTTACAGATTGGGCTAAAAGTTGGGCCCAAATTGAAACATTTCGTTTTTTTTTTAATAATTATAAACGGGCTAAAGTCCGAACAATGANATTGGGCCCACCAAATTGAAACATTTCGTTTTTTTCTTTTATAATTATAAACGGGCTAAAGTCCGAACAATGAAATTTAATCACACAAAATGAGCAGGGCAGGATGGCCCTGGTAATAATATCTCCAAGGTGCAACAAGTTGAGCTCGAGAGGGCAATCCTCAATCGTGTGGACTCCAAAGGCGATCAACAGGCATGGTTAGGCAGTCTGGCACATCCAAGAGCGTGTGACGAACAACGACCATCTGGTCGCTAGATAAATAGTAGGTGAATATTTCGTAGGAGAAGTCTGTTTTACCCTTTAGCTTACTTAGATTTCAATGCTCGAAACACTATCTTAGAATCGTTGTCTTGAACAAGCTTACAGGTTGCTTTCCTCTAGTTGACCTCAAAACCCCCCCACACTTGGCTGTTGCTAGTACTGATGTTGTGTTGCCCAAATTATGCATGAATTCCCAATCCATCTACCGTTATGACCTCGAATGAACCCGCCTTCAGTAGCTAGCTAGGGAAGGACTACCTTGCACTGCACCGTTGATATTCAGGCTTAGCCCAGCTCCGATCCGGCTTTCACCCGTTTCGTCGATCTCTGTTAATTCTTCATTTGCCTTCTCTTAATTATCAGCTTTTTCATTGCATGAAAGAGTGCCATCGTGATTCTTACGATGAAGACCCCACACCATCCCTTTGACCAAATAAAGTTAGGGTCGAAAAAATGGTCGTTTCACCACTTTCTACATATCAGTCCGCACATTTCAAATATTAGACTATAAAATAAAGAATATTTTATGATTTAGTTACTAAACCATTCAACAGGTCTCATTACATATTTCACACCATCAAACTTTTCACTTTCTCATACAAACTTGACAGCCACATGTATATATTTTTAATGTATTTGTCCCATTTAGAAATCTGGAAGTCTCTAAATTCAGTGAATAAACCGTCTAACAGGGGGGGAAAACCAGTATTACAGCCGACCGTATTGTCATCTAAAGTCTTTAGCATTCAACTGTCGGATTTCTAAGACAATGTTGCTTCTCAGTCAACTCTCAACTTTTGGAACACCAGCAAGCAAGCAAGCAGGTAAGAATATCTGCCGCCACCACCACCACTACCGATATTTTGGTGGTGACGACCAGTTTCGTCGGACGCATTTTATCGTTGCCAAAGTCACTATGCAGGAACTGTTCAATTCTATATGCGTGTGTGTATTTTTTGTTCAAACACAAGTTACAATACGAATCCATTAATGTGAAATTCCCATTTTTTAATGTGTCAGGTTCAATTTTCGAGTGGTTTTCGAGCGGAAACATCGCTGCAGTCATCAGACATAAAAGCAAAGCAGAAGGACCATCCTTTCCCCCACAATAAACAGTGCGATAATTGAAGCGCACCGTCTGCCGCCCCCCATCTGATCTCATAATAGGGGTCACATAGATAAAAGAGAGATATATAAGAATTTCATACCTACCGGATGGATCCGACTGGGATATGCTTGCCATCCATCACACACATGTACTGAGTACGACCGACAGATACAACAGCCATATAGGAGGGTGAACAGTTGTAGCAACGTCTTGTGTAAAAGGGTCGGTCAGCTACATATGCGGTCTCGTCTACTTTCTCTCAATCGCTAGGGTTTAGTATTTTTTTTAATGCAAATCTCGTGTGGCGCGGTTCTTACCTTGTGGTTGATCAAATCAAGTCTGCTGCCCAATTTACCAGAAAATGAGACGATGTTGTCCTTTAAGTTTGAATTCTTCCGCCTTTTTGGAAAAAGAGCGTTATTTTTTTAGCATTTTTTACCAATCGATCCACATGACATGATTAACTCACTCGAGGGTGAACGTCCACCTATTTAGTATCCATTTTTTAGGGTTAATAAGAATCTCAATTTCCAAGATATATACTCGCAGATATTGTTTGTAAACACACACACACACACACACATACATATATATATATACAGACACACACACATACAGTGAAGAGAACCTGAATGACAAGCTTAAACTAGTAGAACATATAAAAACAGGTGTGAAGTTCAGATGTGTTTCTCGACTTTTCGTGACTAATCAGAAGCTACAATAAGTGAATTCCAGGAAAAGAAAAATAAATGCCCTTAGTTGGCTTTATCTGGACAAGCAAATAATACATAACCTTCATTTTCACGGCCGGGAGAACATTTTTTTTTTTCATCTTTCTTATTACAGAGAAACATCGTATGGATAAAAGCTGATCGCAGAAGAAGATAGTAAAGAGAATGAAATTTCTATCGTATTAAGCTTTTGTTCATCCTCCTTCGTTTATTAACGGTAGCGTGATTTGGGGCAAACAGGTAATTGCGCAACAAAAGACAAGCCTAGGAAATTGTTGCAAACAAAAAGGGCAAAGCCCAAGAAACAAGCTACGTGGTTTGCCTGTCGTGGCCCTTTTTAGCTCATGAGATTCCGACTGCTACACATGTTCATCATCGTCGTCGTCGTCGTCATCGTCACCGTGCAAAGATGCCTCACTGCGTCGAAAACCCTAGCTAGCTTACAACACGCTGCTACACAAAGGATACATAAATATGTCTTTCTTCTGCTCAATCAAAAAAGATAAATATTGTCGAGTCTTCACACGCATAAAAGTAAGATATTTAGGAGTTAGGATTATATATTGATACTGAAGGGGATATTTCTTAATCTCATGGCTGAAATGCAAATTTACACTTTCTGCAGGAGGAAACACATACAGCGGATGTTGGTGACAACAACTGAAACAATTAATCAACCGATATACAGTTCACGGAGACGACATAGATGCATATGCTTAGAAGATAAAGAGAACATTTAGTTTCTTTTTATCAAAACAGGGATTTGTATCTATCCATATTATACATATGCAGTGTTGATTATTTAGACAAATAAGCCATACATAAAGCAGCCGAAGGCGGTGATTGCTGAATCACAAACCCTAAAAGATTACAAACCAGACAAACAACAGAAAGACAAAACTAAACGTGCTGTCAGAGAACATGAGCACAGCACACTGGTGGATGGAGAAGTCAGATGAGACATTAAAAATTGTTAACATGTTGAAGTGATTGGCGATTAAGTTAAGATGCCTGCACGGAGGGAGCTCCCTTCAGTCCAAGCGAAGGGAGCTAAAGATCCGACAAGTCTCCCGATTCATTCACTCATTTACCAAGTGAGATGATAATATTGGCCTAGTTCACTCAGCATTTGGATGAATGAGTCGGCAGCCAGTTGAATCCATGGCCCCCACTGTATGGACTGAAGAAAGCTCTCTCTGACCACTTCCTTCGCCATCTCTCTATAGTATGGCGGAATTGCAGACATGCGAAAATCGAACCAAGTATAAACAAAGAAAAGAAAGATAACTAGGAAGAAACAACTGATTGTGTCATCGTGCTGATAGGCTACGGCCGATCGACGACACAGCCTAAAACATCAGCGGAGAGCTCCATCTTAAGCCGAGGGAAAGAGGGCTTTGGTGTTTTATGGCTCATGGAATGTAGTGAGAGAGATCTGAGACGGAGACCTACTTCACCGCAACGGATTGCGTCCATTTATATAGGTGGAAGAAAGGCAGACCCGAGTAATTAAGGAATTAATTACATGACACATTTTTTGTTAGTGACATGCTAATTTCGTAGAAGAGGAGGAGTTATTCGCATTCTTGCATAATTTCTGGCCGTACATATCTCCTACGAATCTCCCAGCGGACGTGGGAAATTAATTAATTAATAAATTCGCGTCGGTCAGTTGGTGAGCATAGCATATGCTTTTGGCTCGTCTTTATGCTTAGTTTCATTTTGAGAAGAGATTTTTCTCTTTTAATTGCTCCGTCTAATCTCGGCTAATCCAACAGTACCCCATATCAATCTCGTCTTCTCCCTCTTCGCACCAAATAATCAATCTCGACTAATCTCGGTTTCAAATACGGTCGGCCCTCTTGTTGTCCTGTAGAATCCCATAAAAACTAGGAGGACCCGCAAAATGATTTACCTGGCAATTATCTCCGGACAACAGCTAGCTAGGGTTTTAGGAGCACTCGGACTTATTGCGCGAGAAAGATGAGCTGCTGTTCACGCTCTCTCCAAACGGACGCCAAGGTTGTCCCTTGAATGTGTCTGTTGAAATATATAGCTCTTGATGTGGCAACTCAATTATTTGCGTGAAGACTAAACACACCCCCTTATGCTGCGTTCGTGAAAGGCAAATATATGTGCGGTGGTTACTCGTGGAGGTAAATAAATGAGCTTCACCGACAATAGGACTATTGAGATGGTCCGGTCGATATATTTTCCCTTGAATTAAGATTTTCGGTCCGTACGTAAATGAAAAGAAATCCCATGATTAGGAGTGACTCACCCATCCAAAAGTAAAAAATTCAGATCAATACAAGACTAATAATGAATTATCATATATTTTGTTTATATATAGGATGGATGGTATGTATATAGAGAGTACATGGTGACGTTATGTGTTACCTATGTGTATAACACATGCATCACAACCACACGCACCTTCGTTGGACCATTTTTATCTCCACTGTAACGAGAGGGACAGGAAATTCTTTCATCCACGGTGGGAGGGGAGTTGGTCCCACGGACAGGCTCCAAAATATGGATGTGATCCTGGCCGAGGGATCTCTAGCTAGACAAATAATTTATCGTATGTACGACGCTATAACATTACAAGACATTGAGGAGGAGAGGTGATGGGATTGCATTGATGGACGGGTGAGAGAGCGAAAGAGGGGAGTGATTGGACAATGAATACGAAATGGGTAATTGGAGAAATTTCGGAGAAATTTACGTACGAGGCAGCCTTTTTTTTTTGTGTGTGTGTGTGTGTGAGAGAGAGAGAGAGAGAGTGAGGCCATTGACAAGACATTTTCTTTGCAAATTTTTTTTCGCCTTTGAAAATTCTCCGATCCCCCCTCTCACTTTATGTGTTTTCAAATCTTGCGTGATCTTTTGATTAATTACACGACAGGACCTTCATTTATTATTGGATATAAGAGTGTTATCCTATGTCAAAGGTGTTTTTATACATGAATTTTTGGCTAATGCATCTGTCCAATGATAAATGAGAATATTAGAATCCTACTTTTTAAAGATAAAACATATATCATCAATCATTCGAATATAAGTTTTAAAACTTTTTAAAGTGAACTTTTAGGTCATCAAAATTTTCAAAGTGGTTTTTTCCAACCCCTATACTCCATTTCTCTAACTCCGCTTAAATCATCGTCATAACGACCCGTTAGATCGTACTGATATCACAATGATACGTTATATGATATGCCATTATTTAAATGTAAAATAATTTGATATGTCACTACCATGTCAACATTTTTATTATCAACATCATCACGTTCACGTCAGTATAATTTAACGGTCGATTATGAGGATAACTTAGTGAAAATAAGATTTTTAGGGTTAAAAAATCTAGTAATTTCATGCCTTGTGACATAGTTTCCCCCATAACTTTAAAGTAATATGAGAGACACTGTACATCTTTCCATGGTGCCATGATAGTTCTATTGGCCAATACGGTGCCACACCCTCCACCCTCCCGTGCCTGGCTCCCTGCCAAACGAAAGCAGATTCTTAATAGAAACCGTCTACGTTCTAATAATTGAAGACACAGGGTCGGGGATACCTGCTGCCATCTCGATATTATCTTATAGTATTTTCCAATATTAATTCCCATCCCATTTTCAGAAAATAAAATACCAACTGTACATTAAAAAAAAGGGGGGAGACTCCTTGGGTACGATTATTGCTTAAGAAAATGAAAATCAGAAACTAGGAATTCCCTCGCAGAGATCACAAGCTATTTTTGCACGAGGGCATTTCATCCTTCAGTTAATCTATGTACATAGATAGAGAGAGAATGACAGTATAGATTCGATGATAACTTTCCATTGCCATGAAGGGATGTATATGAAAATGAAAATTTGGTAGAGCAGCGCTTATTACGCAACCCAAGTTTCCTCTCGCTCGTAATGGGTTGGCAGAATTTTTCACCCCCGTCCACACAATTCTCAGTAGAGTGGACCATGCTACAGCGTACTAGGAGGGACGAGGAGTCGTTCTTCTTCGTAATTATTATTATTCCCACTTGAACAATTCGTCGTCCCTCCTATCTAGTATGCTAGCTGTAGTGATCCGTCCAACAGTGAAGAGCAGTCCTGAATCTATTCCCACCATATATCAGTCGAAGACTGTTTTTTCAGAAACTGGCCTCCAAACAGTAGAATTTTCCTAGCTGCTGCTCATCACACAACGGATATTATCACAATCTCCCCCACCCTCCTGGTGAAGGATTACTTTTACTAAGACTCTTCAACTGAATCCCCGTATACGCTATATGTTGTAAATGGACTATCGCATCGTCCCGGGCCAAGCAAAAAAAAAACTTTTCCGATAAGAAATGCTAATAAGTTACACGTTAATGTTAATGTGTTAGGACTAAACCTTATTCGGGTAACATGTGTACCAGGACTTGCTAAAGACGCCTGCATTGTTGCTTATCGAGAGGCGGAAGTGCTCAACATTTAATTCCGACAGAACGAATCCATGGATTCCTATACAGCATAAGATAGGCACTAGGGTGCGTCCATTTAATTATATATAAACAATGTCAATGAGATTCGATAATCTTACGTTATCACATGATATTAATAATGAACGATAATTAGATTGCACCAAGTAAAGAAATATGTGCTAATATATATGTGTCAAATCACTGGAGTAATTACAAAAACAAAGAGGAGTGAATTTAGAGTTCCTTCTCATCACACTATTTTGAAGTTATATTATCTAAGAATTTATCCTAAATTCTTTAATTTATTCTTAATAAATAAGTGGGGAGTATAAAGGAGACAGAACCTAACTATTTTGCCTCTTACGTTAGGCATTGCCAAATCAAAATGAGAAGGTAGTGGGAATGATTTAAGTAATCAAAGATCTATTGGGAATTTTTTAGGGTGTTGGGGGATTAGATTTAAGGAAATTGTACTTTGTGAACGGCTAGAATTTTCTCCTTTTACTTCTTCTTTATACTCCTCTTAGTCTTTTCATCTTTGCCTCCGAAATCTCAAATCACCTTAGATTATGAAACAATTATCAGTGGATTATTCCCACTGGGGCTTGTCTCCTAGGAAGATTTTAATTTGGGACTTTTAGGCCAAATTAGAGTATTTTATCCGTATTGAACATATGCAGTGCAAGGTTCGATCACATCCTCGCATTTAAAGAAAAAAAAAAAAAAAGAAGAGGTCACACCCATCCCCCAAGTGTTTTGGAGGGTCTACCAGATGCAAATTGGAGGTTTAAAATACGAATTATTCCTTGTCGTGAGCGAGCGAATAAACGATTATCCTTCCTGCATCTAGAAAAAAAAATAATCTGTAATAATTTCTCATGCCCAGTCACTCAACCTCTCGAATATCACTCCTTTGCCTTCTGCGCAGAGGTTTTATCAGCTGGGTGGACAAGTTCACGGGGAATTCCGCCATCAAGATTCGAGAAGATGAGATTTCCTTGGATTCTGCCCCTATGGCCAGGGTTTTTCTTTCGTTCCTTCTAAGATCACAACGCTATCTATGCCGGGATATGATCTCGACACAGAGAGACAGGTTGGCCATTTCTAATGCTAATTTCCTGTCACTGGGCCGCGATTCTAATCTACAAGACAGATGTTTGGGCCAGCTGCTGATTCGAGTGGACTTTCACTTCGGTAGCCCATTTTTTCGAATGTCTGTGTTGGATTAATTTATGTATAGAAATGACTCAATGGAAAGTGCCACAAAAAAGAGCAGCGATCAACACAGTAGAGGCCGTTAGTCCATAACACTCGATTAACATTGGACCGTCCTTCATACCTGTCGTCTCCCAGCCAGCTATGAGAGCTTTCCTGAACTCGATTAACATCGGTCAACGCAGCCGTGAGTCTTTCTAGGGTGACACAGGTGTCACCGGACACGGGCATCTGCGGCATTACATGGCTCGCATCACGGCCGTGTGATTATTGTGCCACATAGCGAATCATCTGTCGTAGATGCGTGTCTGATGACATCATTTCCGCAACCCGAAAGTGTCATTGGTTCTTCAAAAGTTCAACACTCGCAAGTCAAAATGGCCTCCATGTCCGAGCGCAAAAGTCAAAAAGGACTTTCCAGTGCCGATTGTGGGCCCCGGGGGGAGCCCACAATCGGCATGATCCGTCTCCTTCCATCATTAGGAGGAGCATGCATAGCATCATCATTCAACAGGGAAAACAAAAAACAAAAAAAAACCAATGTTTTCCTGATCCGTCTCTATGTTTCTCCCTTGTACCCTCCTCCAATTGTCCTCCTGCTCCAACGTCACTACCCAGAGTAAAACTGAGCTCGAAGGGGCCGGTTGGTGAACCCATCGTCTTCATTGTTCAGGGTAAAGGAAACTTCCCGAGCGTAATGGCGATGGCGAAGAAACTTCTCCTCCTCCCAACAGTTATCACCCTATTTTCCTCCATGTCCACCACCCGCTCCGACTCTTTCACCAACGACTCTCTGGACTCTTCCCTCCAGGAATCTGCTTTCAAGACACTAACCCGACATCGACCTCACACAGGCTCCTTGTACCGAGCGATTCTTCCTCCCAACTTTGCGGGCATGGAGGTCTCAGTCATCCGGCTCCGGACCAAGACACTGTGGAAGAAAGGCACCAACTTTAGCTCCTTCAGTATCCCTCCGAGGACTGTTCCCGTCCCTCATGTTAAGCGGCTCGTCATAGTCTATCAGGATATGGGCAACTGGTCTTCCCAGTTCTTTGCGCTCCCGGGCTACACCTTGGTCACTCATGTCATCGGGTTTACAGTGTACGATGCATCAAATATGAGTGCTGAGACAATCACGAGGATTGAGCTCGATCCTGTCAGCAGACCCATCTCGATCCGATTCCGATATTCCATGCGTCATAGCAACAGGACCTCGGAGCCGAGATGTGTCTCATTTCATGGTAATGGAACCGTTTCCTTCAGTGAGGTGAGATTCCCAAATGTGTGCCACGCCGAGGGTCAGGGCCGGTTCTCCATCGTGGTTCCCATGGAGAGGAGCCACGGGCAGGCAGTATGCTGGGTGATCGGTTTAGGGATTGGGTTCGTGGGAATGGTGCTGGTTTGTTACGTTGGAGTAGTGCTATATCGACGATCCACGGGGAAGAAAGTCCGGGTGATGGAGAGAGAGGCTGATGATGGGGAGCTCTTTGGGACTGTTTGGGTTGGCGGCAGCAAAATGCCTTCTGCAACCGTTACAAGAACTCCGCCTGTTCTTGAGAGTGGAGGTTTTCCTTAGAAGCTCGTCATTCTCTCAAGTCGTGCCATCCAGCAATTTTTTTCCCTTGTTTTATTTTTGTTTTTTCGTTTTTGCTAGTAAATAGTTATTTTGCTTCCCTAATCTTTAGGAACATGTTTGCATGTTGTGTCTGTAATGAAGTAGGGGATTCTCACCCAAATTACGAAATCAGTCTACAATCTTCAATTTAAAAGCAAAATTTCAAGAATGATTTCCTGCTCGGCATACGGGGGACGTTCCATTTGCAGCTTTAGGTCGACAGCTCGAACAGGTCATGGCTTTCTTGACATGGATGACCCAAAGGAAAAAGCTTACCCGATCTTGACCTCATTCAGCACATAATTTTCGACCCTCTTAAGTGACAATCCAGAGTAACATAACGAAAAAGACCGCTCAACCTGTTTCTTGCAGGCATTTATTCAATCAGATCAGATGACATCAAGGAAGCTGGGCCGCACGCCAACGTACCGGCAGAAAAATGCGAACGTTGCTGAAGAACAATACAAGTTGTAAGAAGACATGTATGGAGACAAATTATAAAGGCATGCATTTCTTACTAATAGAAAAAACTTGGGACAACTGTAATTTGCTATGCGATGCCTCTCCAAAACCCAAACCAGAAAATTGCCAATGCCAATGGAATACAGGGGATGAATGGATCTTCACCTCCCGAAATCAGAAACCATAAATAGGCTCAGTTGAGAGCTCTCACACCAGCGTTGCTCTTCCTTGCAAGATTCGTCCACTCTGTGTGGAACGATCCAGGGCGGTCAATCCTCTCATAAGTGTGCGCACCAAACAGGTCCCTCTGGGCCTGTACAAGATTGGCCGGCAGTCTAGCTCGCCTGTAAGTGTCAAAGTAGGCGAGGCTGGCGCACATCCCTGGAGTGCTAATTCCAGCAGAAATAGCCAATCCCACGACCCTCCTCCATGCTGCCTGCCTCTGGACCATCTCACGGGCAAACTCGGGATCCACCACCAAGCTGGCCAAGTTCGGGTTCCTTTGGTAGGCTCTCTTGATACGGTCCAAGAAGATGGCCCTTATGATACACCCACCTTTCCAGATGCGGGCCAACTCCCCCAGATTCAAGTTCCAACCCTTTTCTATACTCTTTGCCCTCAGCAAGTTCATTCCCTGTGCGTAGCTACATATCTTTGATGCGTAGAGAGCCTGTCTCACATCATCGATCAGCCTCTTCTTGTCTGATCCGCTCATGTTCACAGGCCCTGCCTCGTCCTTCAGCCCTGCATCCTTCAGAACCTGACTAGCGCTCTCCCTATCCTCCTTCAAGCCACTCAGATACCGACAGTCCAGGGAGGCAGCAATCGTAGGGGCAGCCACAGACAGCTCTGCAGCTTGCTGGACAGTCCACTTCCCGGTGCCCTTCATCCCAGTCCTGTCCAATATCTTATCCACCAATTCTCCCTCTCCATGCTCGTCTTTGACCTTGAAAATATCCGCAGTGATCTCAACCAAGAAGCTTTCAAGCTCCCCTCTGTTCCACTCGTCAAAAATCTCAGCTAGCTCCTCATTGGAGAGTCCACCAACGTGCTTCAGTACATCATAAGCCTCCGAGATGAGCTGCATATCCCCGTACTCAATCCCGTTATGGACCATCTTGACGAAATTTCCAGAGCCACCCTCACCGATATAGGAAACGCAGGGGCCATCATCAACCTGAGCTGCCACCTTGTGGAGGACGTCCTTGATGTTGTCGTAGGCCTGGAAGGAGCCACCGGGCATGAGCGAGGGACCATGGCGGGCGCCCTCCTCTCCACCAGAGACGCCCATGCCAAGGTAGAGAATACCACGGTCAGAGGCCTCGCGGATGCGGCGCTCAGTGTTCTCATACCACTCATTCCCACCGTCAATGATGCAGTCACCGGGGGACATGTGCTCGGAGAGGGCAGCGATCGTCTGATCGACGGGGGCGCCGGCCTTGACGAGGATGATGACGGATCTAGGGGGCTCAATGGAGAGGACGAAGTCGCGGGGGGAGTAGTGACCGAAGAGAGGGAGCTGGCCCTCGGAGTGGGCGCGATCGAGGGTCTCGTCGACCTTGGACGCGGTCCTATTGTATACGGAAATGGGGAAGCCCTTTTCGGCAACGTTGAGGGCCAAGTTCTGGCCCATCACGGCCAGCCCCGCGAGGCCGATCCTCGAGAAAGCCACCGACGATGCGTCCATATTTCCTACAGATGATTATCAAACAACTAATCCTACAAACCCCACAGAGACAGACAACGTCAGCGTTAGGGTTATGCTGAAAATGGAAGAAATCTTGCAATGGAGAAGAAAGTGGACGAAAGGGAAAGGGTTTTATTATCCTTCGAAGAAGAAGAAGAGTGACGGACCCATCGAGGGTGTGAAAGGACAATTTTGACCTTCAACAGCCACCCTAGGGGCTGTCGTATTTGCCTCTGGGGGCGACGCTCTCAATGCCGTTTAAGGTCTCGAACACCTGAAACGCCGCCATTGACCTGCGCCCGAGTTTATACCTACGTACCTCCCCACTCACCCCCAGAGTAGACCCTTCCCTTTTTTTTCCAATTTCAAAGATTCCAGTGAACTTGACATTAAGGGTCATTACATGACATGATCATATTAGTTGTGATTAAATAGGTGAATAAATGCCTCGCTTATATTTTTATGTTCATGGATATGAATATCCAATTAATCTAAAACCAGCCCTTTCGAGTGGCAAAGGCCCATCAGGCCGGCTGGCTAGTTGACCCTCCTTCCCGCCATGCCAAGGAAAGAGCAGAGAAGGGGTCCTAACCCCTGGTTGGCTCAAGCCACGTATCGTCGAGCTCGAGCATCCATCTTGCAGAATTTGCATATGAAATCTGTCTCGAGCTCAATGTAGTCTCACTCTGCACAAGAGATCGATCACGTTATCCCCGACAGACAGTAAACACAACTATGCAGGAGAAAGACAAACCAACGCAATGAAAAAGGACAGATCCATGACATGGGCCTGTAGCGACAGTATTATATCTACCAACAACCACATGTAATAAAAATAACAGACGTTGGCACCAAACAACATCACTCAGTTGTATACACTGGCCATTTGAAATTCTGGGGTGAGTTTGATTCGAGCACTACTAGTTTATTGAAAATTTTTTTGCCATAGTAAGATTTTCTTAAGTTTTAGATCGAGTCTGTGCTGTCATCACCCAAAATTGATAAATATACAGGAGTTTTTTTTTCTTTTAATCGTCAGTTCTCATGTATGAATCGCAGAAAAGAAACAATGTCCAACTTACGGATGTTGGAGACTGACGCTTCTGTCAACTGTATTGGAGCCGATTCCTTATCAGCACACAACAAATAAATTGGCCAGAGCAGCACCCTCAACACTCTATCCGGACAGCCCCGCTCTCCGAAGATATGAACTTGGGCTTCCTAATGACCTGCTCCAAGCACTGGATTACGTCCCCAACTTGGAAATCGTCCCAGTTCTGAATTACAAGCCCGCACTCATTTCCTTTTGCCACCATGTCCACGTCCTGCTTCTCTCGCTTGAGCGAGATGCAGGAACCCTCAAACATTACCTCTCCACTCCTTAGGAGCCTCATGGTTGAGGACTTCACCACACGGCCATCTGTGACACGGCAACCTGCAATCTTCATGTCATCTCCCTTTGACTTACTGCGTCCTTTGAGCTCAAAGATGTCAAGCACCTGGGCTTCCCCTGCTACCTGGGTCTCTGCAGTTCCTGGTGCCTTCTCAACTATCAGATTTCCAATATCCTCCAAAAGGTGGTAGATCACACGATGCATTTTTATCTAACAACAAAGGATATAGAAGGTGGATCAGAAAGAAAATTTCTCTGGTTCATAATCTCACACCTATTAACGCAGGCCTGGATGGCACACTCTTAGAAAAAGGGGATTTAAAGATGAACACATTGAACAGGACAGTATTCACTCAATAGCATGCTGGCAAGTTCTTGGGTTTCACTGGCATCTCCTTCCTCAATTAAATATACATTCAGATATGATCTTGTTTCAATCTTTCCTGTTTGACACCATATTTACATAGTTCAGCAAGTTCTATGCCTCCCTAAATAAAAGTACCCCCACTAGGCTCATCAAAACCTGTTTGAGCCAACAATATGGCTTGAACTGATCTCTATTTATTCAGATTCTCAGCAGAAATATCTCCCGAATCCAAACAATATTGTGAAAAGACTGACAGATTTTCACATAAATCATTAGCACATCAATAAGTAGAAGGTAGATTACCTTAATGCTTGCTCTTGTTGCCATCTGAGAAACAGCACTTGGTGGACTCTTTACATTGAATCCAACAACACATGCAGCACAGGCCTGTGCTAGATCTACATCAGACTGGGATATCGGTCCCACACCCACATGGACTACATTCACGAAAACCTGAATGTTGAGTGGAATTAGGAAATGGCTGAGAATAAATATTCAAGAAATTATTCAAGTGCTTTAAAAATGTTAGCCACTAAAGAATAAAGATATATTAAGACAATAGAAAAGGTATCATGGTGATCTTGCTTGCCTGAGGGCTATTTAAGCTCTTCAATGCATCTGTAACAGCCTGAACAGTGCCTTGCACATCTGCTTTCACAATTATCGGCATTTCAACTCTCTCAAGCCCTTCCTCTTCTGAGGATGTCTCTAAAGTTTCCATGTTTCCCTCACTGATCTTTCTCAGCCTGTCCTTTTCAAACCTCCTCTTCCGCCCCGAACTGAGCATCCTGGCACGTTCCTCTGATTCAACGACAACAATATCATCACCTGCCATTGGTAGCCCCCTCAATCCTTCAATCTCAACTGGCATGGCAGGAGTAGCTCGATCAGTCATCTTCCCTAGCATATCCCTGATAACCCTTATTCTGCCCCACTCTGAGCCCACCACCACATGCTGCCCACAAAGCAAAGTTCCTGCCTTCACTATAGCAGTGGCCAAGGGACCCCTGCCACGATCAAGTCTGGCCTCCACAACATAAGCTTGGGCCGATCCGTTAATAAGGGACTTCAGGTCCATCATCTCGGCCTGGAGGAGCAATGCCTCCTCCAACCTGTCAAGGCCAGTCTTTGCCAAAGCTGACACCTCCACCACCTGAATATCCCCACCCATCTCCTCCAACAGCAAACCCTCAGAAGCAAGCTGAAGCTTGACCCGCTCAGGATCAGCTGCTGGTTTATCACATTTATTAATAGCAACAACAATAGGCACATTCGCAGACTTTGCATGGGCCATTGCCTCTCGTGTCTGGGGCATCACCCCATCATCGGCAGCCACCACAAGCACAACTATGTCTGTGACAGCTGCACCTCTTGCTCGCATCGCACTAAAAGCAGCATGACCCGGAGTGTCAAGGAACGTGATTGATGCCCCAGAGGGCATCCCTACCACGAAAGCTCCAAGATGCTGTGTAATGCCTCCAGCCTCTCGGGCAGCCACAGATGTCTGACGAAGGGCATCTAAAAGGGAAGTCTTACCATGGTCTACATGACCCATGACTGTCACAACTGGAGGGCGAGGCAAGAATTCTGAACCTTCATTAGAGTGAAGTCTTGTAACATTCACCCCCACTTCCTGCAACATTATTTGTGGAGATCATAAATAAGAGATTAATTAGAAAAGGCATAACCGCAGTCACAAAAGAAATACATGGTATGCAAACTAGGGCCTCAAGAACATATATATATATATATATATATATGAATACACATATATTCCCCCTATGCCCCCATGGTACTGCCAGACTCTAATTCTTTAGCATGCATGATAAATATTTATGTCCGAGGAACTCACCAGCACAAGAGCAGCAAATATTATCAGGCATTTCAGGCATAAGCATAAATTGGACCTCAGTGCAACAGCCATTTCAGGCATGTTCAGCTATCAGATTTAATAATTGACACAATATAAGTAATTGATAAGTTGTGTACGGAACATATAAAGTATCTCAGCAATTGGCTTGTCAATTTAATCATCCAATTTGTATATTTTTAGCCACTCTTCCAGATCTTCATTTTTCTTTCCTCCAATCATCAGGGACAAGCATATATACACAGATAAAATATGCAATGCTTAACTAAAAGAGTAAAAGATACTTTCCAGGTCAGATGCATACCATAGCAACAAGTTCGGCAATATCAATGCTAAGAGGAACAAACTCCGATTCAACCTTCTCTCCAACATTCACAAGAATATCTTGAATAGAAGAAATTGATGCTCCAGTACGCTTTCCAAGCTCCACAAGAGTCATGCCTTCAAAAATGTCAATTGTTTTATCTGGAGAAGCTTTAGCCACAGCTTTTCGCTTTGGTGGCACATATGGAGCTTCAACAGGCGGTTGAGTCCGGGTCTCCCTCTTCACGTATTTTTCTTTCTTTGCAGTTTTCAAGCCAAATGGCTCATCACTTCTCCGTCTAGCTAACAGACATGGACTTGTATGGATACACCTAAAAATAAATAAAGATTTTATATGTTTTTGCACTAACCAACTAAATACTTTAAGTTAAAGCATTTCCTATCTGCAATGAACACCTTCAAGACAACATCTGAATACCTCCAAAACTTAAACCAGAGCATATAATTTGTGGAGCTCGCACAAATGCTGTACTTGAAGACCTTACAGTTTCAGCTAATCATGCAACTTAAGAAGAGCATTGTCTTGGAGAAAAGACATTGACTTACCGCAGTAAGTTATGTTCCTGCAGGACCTTGCCATAGGCTGCCCCCTGCAGAGCTGAGATGAGAGAGTGATCTGCAAAATATTTAAGGGATAGGATGTGATTTAATGAATGACCACAATATCCTCATAATATAAAATTCCATTTATCAGCCCTGCTTATCTGCCCATTCCTTTCTTTGAAGTCAACAAGAAGGTTGTTTTCATATTCATAAAGCAAAAACTAACATTGAACTATGAATTTGAGCTCCCTTTAGCTATAGAATTTCTACCTTCTTTAAATTCAAAGAAAAAATCTTAAAGATTGTGGGCAGTGCACCAAGGTAACTAGCCTGACGATTCTCCCATGCTACCAGCACATAAGTTGAGTGTAGATAGTGCAAGTAAGTAGAGACTACAACCTCACAAAGTTACTCAAATTAATCAATGGAAATTAAAATAAACCCAATATCACAGTGCTTAAAGCCCCCCAAAAAACTGATGTCTGCATCCAAAGGAATACTTGATAATAAGGATGAACCCATTTTAAGGTTTGATCCAAGCTAAAGGATGTCCAATTTGGAAACCAAGAAAATGTTAGCAGGACCTGATTTGCATGAGTCTATGGAAGCAATACATTTTGCTGCATCTTTCACATGAGAGGTAGAAATTCGCCCAGCAGAACAATTTTGTGATAATATATGTCTAGCCTGAAGACCCTGTAAAATCAGTGTAGGTCATGGTTATATGATAAGATGAATTCATTAGTCTGTATCAAAAAGCTTAAGATTAAAATCTTTTCCAGAACACACACACACATATATATCAGTGCATCTTAAGAACAATACATTCCATGACTTATATGCAGGTACAAATTCCTATTTTCTATAAATTATCCATTAAATTTCCTCTTCAATTCACCGGCAACCTTCAGAAGTAATAGCATCAGATGATACAGTTACATTGAATACATATGCTATAGAGTTCATCTAAACACTAAGTAAAGAAACTCATACTCAAGCAATTTTCTCCAAGAAGAAAAACACAATATATAAAATAGTGGGACTGCGTACATAGAATTGAGAAAAAGTAGTGACTGGCAAGCATAGAGAGGAATAGTAACAGGCAAAACCAGCCCGCCAATAAATCACGAGACAAATTCAAGGACACATATATGTTTGCATATTCCATTATTTCACTGGTTAAAGTTTGAAGCGCTTAATTAAGCATTTGTCTACCCGATAATTAGATTTGCAATGAAAACTGAAAGTCCCAGATGATTAGCGTGCAGATGTAAGAGTTTAAGCTTGAGAAAGGAGTCAAAGGACAGAAATACCTTGCTTGCGAAAGCTCTCCAAGCCATTCATAAGTATGCCAAATCCCTTCTCAGTTTTTAGAAGCAACGACAATAGTAGGGACGTAGGCGAACCGGGAGCAGTTGTCCCTTTGAGGCAAAAGTAGCAGATCAATGCCACTCTCAAATCAGCCGGAAATCTACAAACTGAAATCCCCCAAAAAGTGAATATTTTTCCAAGCCACTTTCACTTCGGTCAGTTGATGACTCAGAAGCTGCAGAAGCAGAAGAACAGGCGAAGTATTCAAATCTCGGGATGACGAGCAGCCGAGTATGAACAGACAGGAGCTTCGGAAGAGGAAGGAAAGAGAAGAAGCTGCATTAGAAGAGGAGCCGACGGGCTCTACCTTGAGTTGATAGATGACGGAAGTGATTAAGAACGAAGCCATTAACATGAATTGAACAGTGTAAAACTTCTTTTCTAGAATCATTGATCCAACCTCAAATAAAAGCCGGTCAGAGCATCACGCGGGCAGAGAGAGAGGGGGGGTTTCGGAGCTTGAACCTGAACAGGAGAGGGGCAGCTTAGAGCTCAGAGTCCCTCTTCTACGTAGCTGACCGAGAGAAAGCCTTCTGTTTATGGAACCAGAGAACGAGACATCGGTGAAGAAGATGACTATCTTCACGTGGGCCCACCTCTACTCTACCAAGGCCCAATGTGACTCCGCCCAAGTAATCACTAAAGCCCAATAACCACTGTAAGCCCATCATAGCCCATACTCACTTCAGGCCAGTGAGAAATGACACAACGTACCATGTTTCCCTGAACTGTATTTTGTATAAGAAATGATTGCTGGGATCCGGTGACCTTTAGGAAAACCTTGAGAAAATTTGATGTATCCGACGCATGAAGGACTGACCGGAGATCCTTTTCTGCTGGAGACGCTGTCAGCCACTGGCATGGATTGTTCAAAGTGGTTCACTGTCTTAACCTCCTAAGTGAAAAGTTGAATCCTAGTCGTATAAATCAGTAAAACCCATGTCCCTGATAGAGTTTTAACCATTTCTCTCCGTCTTACTGTTAAGAGCACAGAAGCGAGCGGTGGGATCCCAATGTCTGAAGTTGTTAATTGCGAAGAATTCAGCTGCAGCCACCTTTAATTAATGAGAGAATTTAGAAGTCAAAAACATCATGCTGCCTGCTCCCTACCTCGACAAACCCTATATTCTCTAATACACTGACAGATGACATGCAAGGTATTATTAAATGTACAACTTCTAGGGCATGCATATTCAGGGTTCTCTTCGATTAATCCACAGCTGATTTTGATTTATCCCAAAACCTGTGAACTGTTTGGTCCCAGAGATCAGAGGACGTTATTTGTCACTAAACCGTGTTTCCATCCTCACTAGGACATGACTCTTCGGGTTTCCCTCTGTGTCCGGCGATGATCCTCAGTAGTTTTAGAGACATATGGATGTGATAGAACCAGACTTGCAGAGACAATGTAGTTATGGAGCAGATTGCTGGTCAGAATATATAACTACAACTTGCTCCACGGTGTGTAAGCTGGAAGCCGTGGGTCTCGAACACTTCAGCACCTCTAACTGCAGCAACCTTTTGGCCGGCGGAATTCTGCCCCTTTTTCCCCTCATATATGAATATATACATGAACATGCAGTATATATTTATTGTTGTTACATGTGCATCTAACACATATTTATGCTCCAATTATAGTTGAGATCCATAGATTTATAAGACGAATAAGAGAAACATGAGAATAAATGAAGTTATGATAATTCAATCCATGATTTCTTGGTCCTATCAATGGAGGACAGACTACTACACCGAACCTTATTTATCATCTCATATATTAATTTGGGCGTGTCGAATCTGCTGCTACAAGAATGTGTAGAACCTTTGACTGAAGAAAAACGTGCGGGCAACTCCATAACCATGATCTTTTCATGTTCATATAGTTAAATTACTTATCAGCTAGAAATCTAAATAAGATAGTCGTTAGAGACAGTGCTTGCGTGTGTGTGTGTGTGTGTGTGTTTGCATTCATGCAGAGACCCCTGGAAATAAGGAGTCAAAGAGGGCCGAGGGGCCATGGCCTTTCTGAGCTTCGAATAAATCAAAAAAATTTGAACTCAACGGCTTTGTTCCCCGAGAAAAGCTCCCAAAAAAAAAGGTTGAATAAAAAGGCTAGTGCCGTAGTGGGTATGCAATTATTATTTAATTATTTATTGTAAGGAAAGTAAGTATGACATCTCAGTTCAATTATGTGTCCATAATATGGGGCGGAGTGTTCCCTGTCTGTTTATGTCTGGCAAGTTGCACTTGGCTGCTCATACTGAATTAGCTTCTTGTTATCTTATAGGCAGTCTGGATCGGATACTCTTACCAGTTACAGAGCTTTCAATTGAGACGGGCAAGAGATTAGCGTTGTCTCTTCGTTCCATGTATCTTCATGCCTTTTTTATTCATGTCTTCCCAGTATAATATGAGGTCACACAAATGTGTATGGATCAAGTTGGATGTTAAAATATGTCTTTTTCAGTAATCATTCGATTTCACAGCCGAATCGGTCATTGTTGTTAGGAGTTCTTCACTTTCGAACTGAGGCTTGGATTCTTTCGCCCATATTCTGTCTATTGTATTTGAGGGTATCGCAAGTAAGTCTAATCCCTCCTCCAGATCTCCCGAGGTTATTAAAAATGATATATTTAGGAGAAACGAGGATAATACATTTCATCTCCACTTGGAATTCATGGAAACTTTAGCTTAAATTAGTTATGGGTCATAAACATGAACATAGAAGAATTATTACTCTATGAAAATGTAGATTTTTTTTTTCTGTTAAAGGAGATTCAATAAATCTAATGGAAGATAGTGACATGAAAAGCAAATGAATTTAATTTAATAAATCAGATCAGAGACCTTTATTTATTTATTTATTTCAAATTTGTCAATATTGATTCTCACTGGTGTATTCTTCATTTGTTCATAATACCGCATCTCCTTAGTCCCGGTGGCTGAACATAGGGAAAAATATCTAACCCAAAAGGAGAAATGGAATATGGACTACAGTACAGAGGGATAGTGCACGCGAGTTGGAGAGTACGACCAATTCCCCGAATATTAGCTCCGTGTAATCAATTGCTATAGCCGACATTTGGTCAGAAACCCTAACTAGGTAATAGAAATTTAGTGCGGTCACGTTATTCTTAATTTGATAATTAAGAATAATTGAATCTAATATTCAACGGTAGAACTTCTCGTGTACATCTTTTCCCTTGTAGTTCTTATCCATTTGTTATTATCACAACCCACACCATTAAGTGTCCTGTCGCGTCGACACTGAAGATATAGGCTGACCCACTCAAACTCGAAAATGCCATACCTTACTAGTTATAATGCGTTCGTATGGGTTAAACTATACAATTACAAGTGGCCATGATCTTGTTTTTATTATATAAGCTCAATCGAGTCGCCACATGAGACCCTCTATCACACCAATCACTCATTCGGACATTTCGTAGTGACAGCTAGTTCATCAAAGTGCTAAAAAGGGCGTAATTGATGGAAATCAAAAGTACAAAAAGAGAAAGCGACTAACCAGCGCTTCACAGCAAGCAGGGAAAGGATTGAAACTATGAGGACATGATTAGGACTGAATCATTACCCAATCATTCTCTCTTTTCTTCTCCGAGGGACTACTCCGCTTCATCAGGCTATCGGTCTTGTAAGATCTATTTCTGTTCGGATGTCGGCTTAGCTCTGGCTATGAACATGCATGCTTCTCGCGGTAAGTATCGGGCCGACCTGCTTCTGCAGGTCAAGTTCATCCCACTGGGAGCTAGTATGCCATTACAACCACATCGCCATGACTATTGCCTAAGCATCCGATAGTTCAATGACAACCATATGCATTCATTAAAACAATAGTAGTTTCCAGTATCGTTAGATGCTAATCACGCAGCATCTCGCTGGCCTGACCATGCGGAGACGTGAAACATGTATGGGCGGCATGTTCTACTAGTTTTCAAATTACTCTTTTTTTTTTAGTAGGTATGACCTAATATCCATAAGTTTAATTGGTATAAATTAGTACATGTTTGAGTTGCACTAGCCTAATAAATAATAGAACTTTTTTAACATAAATTCTAATTATTAAAATAAAGAATATAAATTCAATCAGTTTTCGAACTCTCGGCAGGCAAAATCACACTAGGATTTGGTCAAATACAGAAAGTTAATTATTCAAGGAAAATGTTACACCGGGCTTTGGGGGAGTCCCGGCGGGGAGAAATTAATGCCGTGTCGTCCTCTCTCTGCTAAATTAATCAATGTTACTACCGTGATGATTTGATTGACGTCACTGTTATTGCCATTATCGAAGTCTGAGTACTCATTAATCTCTAAATCATAGCAGCACTATTGGGTTCAAGAACGACAATTAGAGAAACAGACGGAGCACAATTTGCATCCGAGGAGTCAACATTCTGCGGATCATGAACATGAGCTCATTAAATTCGTTTCTCAACACGTCGACATTAATGCTTGCTGAGTCGAATCTCCAAGATAAAAAAGAAGAGAGAGAGAGAGAGAGAGAGAATGGGTTGGAAATGGAATAATCGCACAAATACATCATTCGTTGTTCAGTAATCGCAGTGGCATCAGGCCTCGGTGTTTCGGGTACAAGATGGCATGATCTTGAGAACGAGTAGATGGTCGCTCGTGCAGCCTAGAGAACGGACGATAACGAACAAGTCGATGATGATGATCGGCTGGGTCAGGTCATACATGAACTCATTGAGAGCCAACGAAAACCTCGAGAATGAAGAGGGCTCACCGATCATCATCGGATTTCGTTAATTTCCATTGCAGGCGACGGAGGATCCATTTGTAGTTTCTACATAAGAAAACAAGTCAACGACCAAATTTTAATAATTAGAATCCTTTTTTCCTTTTTATAATTCCTCTAATCACAAGGGAGCCTCTACAGTTCCGTACCCAAGAAACATTCGTGATGGTACATGATTCATGCGAAGACGAAACTTTGGGTGTACTACCCCTATTGCCGAATCACAATAACAGTGCCAAAATTAGCACATTTTTAATAGTAAGCCCGTCGCAGTCCACTCGCCGTCTGACCGTGGATGCAAGATCTGAAGAATCTTGAACGGTTTCAGATCGGAAGACAAGATTTCATACACTGAAGGACATGCATTTGTCTTTCGATGAATCCTTTAGTGATGTTATCTTATAAAATGGGTGTGGCATAATTTAATATAAGCAGCATATATATATAACTTGTGTGACATAATGCATGTAAGAAATTAAATATATGTAGCCGAGCATGCGTATACATACACATATTCATGCAAATCCAAGTAGGCACATGCTCACGTAGTTTTTTTTTTAATCCCTTTTAAAATTTCATCAAGATCCACATGTTACGTTATAGTTCCACTTGGACTTATCGGATATTCTCGAAGACGTGTCAGCACGTCGCAATCAGCAGCGGCCAATTTGAAAGCCCTTTTCTTGATTTATAAATAAATATATTCCTATTATTCTAATAGTTTATTATATTCTCTCTTTTTTTTCCCGAGCTTCCGATCATTATTAACGTGTGGATCGTCTTCACGTGTCCTACCCCGACGCCCTATAGTTTATGTTAAGCATTTGGGTCACTACTCATTTCGGAACGGTTACTCTAGCCCCCTCGAACTTGCCAAATGGACATTATTTCGAGACAGAATTAGAGGCGGCTCGATTTCATGGTCACCTAAGTCCTCTAGAGGAGGAAAGCCCAGATTCAACATACGAAAACCAAGAGCATATCATATATATAATAGCTGCACCCCTTGATGAGAAGCGCTAAGGACGGATGACTCGACTACTCTGAACGAGCGAGTGAGACTGAGACTGAGACTGAGACGGAGACAGAGAGATGGGAGGGTGCAAAACGGGACGGTTTCCCTCGGCGACACGGGGTACGAGGAATGTTTTTGGACCACCCTCCATCGTTGCCCATGCAGGATTCATATATATTATAGAGGAAAAACAATTCTTATAGAAAAAATAATAAATTTAAAAAAATTCAAAATCTGGGCTGCCTCGAGGAGGACGAACGGGTGAGGCGTTCTTCCAGGCCATTCGTGGTGCAGACTGCATAGCTCTACAAACCGTTGTCCTTTTCCACTGAGCTGTTTCTGTAACCCAACCTTCAGTAACGATTTCCCAGCCAAAACTTTTACCTTGAAAGCATAAACAAAAATGTTCATTTGGTGCATCCCACAGTCAATCGGCCGGTCCGATCTTCCTTTGTAGTAGTATTATGATATACATGAAACCCGAGTTCATAATATCTAATACAATGATAACGATTTTTAAAAGAGGCATTTCATATTATTTTTTGATTACATAAAAAATCCATAAGTTTATAATATGATAATATAAGTGGAAAAAGAATAAAATGATACGAGAAATTTTACAATAAAAATTAAAGAGATTGTTAGGTCGAGAGTAATATCATTATACCAAATCTTTTTTTCATTCATTTCTTACTTAGTTAAAAGAATATAAGGAGGAAAAAATAATTCATCGACTTTACTCAAGATGTATTCGGTTGACAATAATTGAACAATAGTATAAGTTATTATTTTCTATTACAAGTCACTTACATGATAAATGAGATTAGTATTACATGTAAATATATAAAAAAAAAGATAATTAAGGGAAGAAAAATATCTCAACGTTTTGCTTTCAAGGAATTGGAAAAATCAGAGCTTGGACTTGGAGAGAGGGTCGGAGCAAGTTGCCTAATTTGGGTAGGAAATGCAGAAATATCGTGGAAATTGCTAAGTCACATAAGTGTGCAACGCCTGCCTCTTATTGGTCCTTTTGCGGGACAAGAGACTAAATTTAGTAAAATCTCTGACCGATCCTATGCGCCAAATCTGTTAATAGCTTCCAATTCGAGCGAGACCTTTTGTCTTTTTAGGCCACTAAGAGGATGTGACATTGACATATCCTTTTTGACGACTTTTAAGTTAATAAGGATGGCATACTTATATTTAATTAAATATTTATTTTTTAATATAATAAGATCTTTTCTCTAAACACTTGGTGTAAGATTTTTTTCCTCGGGATGCGCCCTCGAACATAGCTTATACTTGCCACGTGTACTATACTATTTTCCTTTTACACCCACACAAGTGGTTCATGTCTCAACAATTAACAATAAGCCAAACATTTCTCTTATGATTTTAGACTTAAGTAATGTGTTAGGCATTTTTTTTCGATTTCGAATAACGACTTGATCATGAGCTAACATTTTTTATCTCAAGCCTAGGGCAAGTTGTGAGACTATACGATAACTCACTATGATATAATATAAAATTTTAACTAAACTTATAAAAATAATAACTTATATTTAATCAAAAAATTTAACATATTAGGATGGTGTTACAAAATCTCTTTGTAATGTAAATTTTTTTTAAATATCTAATATAATATTGTTTTCCTCAATGTAAGTGTGCGCACTGAGAAAAACGATAGGGTGCGTGGCTGATTGGACCGTGGGGGATCGGCTGGATGGGTTCACTTAAGGAATCTTAGGGATGTCCATAAATTTATTTTTGTATTATTGATAGATTTCGTTTGTTAATAATTTTAAAACTGAACATTTTTCTAAATAAATTCTGAATTTATATATTATATATGGAAAATACTTATGATTATAAAAAAAATTATATATTTTTTAATAATGTAATTTACACTATTAAATTCATGGATATTAAGTGACTATAGAAGGTAAATAATAATATATTTGAATTTTCATGTCAAACCGAAACCTAAACCAGTTCAAAATTTTTTTTCTTTTAGGCTCGAAAATCACGTGACCTGACTCATCGGTTCCAGGAAGGGTCCACTTCGCCGAGTCAGCAGCTGACAGCCCTGTCCATCTCCAATTACACATAAACTTAAAACTCCCGTCCCCCATCGTGCCACGTGTCGGCCCCCTCATGCCAATTTTACGCGGCGCCTTGCGAGACATCACTAACAAAATTTCGCCACTTAGCAGGGGGGGGAAAAGAAAAAGAAAAAGAAAGGGCGGAAAAAGTAACCAAATTCGCCGGTGTTCCCATTCTGTCCTGGCGCATTCATCAGAAACACAGAAATACCCTCCTCCTTGAAAAACGGCAAAAACAGTCGAAGAACCGGGTTGGGCAGCTCCGCGGGCCTATAAAGCGGGGATCATCGCCGCCGTCTGCTCTCTCCACCCTCACCTGTTCCATCTTCTTCCACTTCCTCTCCTCACCAGCTATCTCTCTGCCCCCTCTCTCTCTCAAAGGCACAGAGCACCTCCAGCTAACTCCGGCTCTATTGACTCGGTGAGTGACTGAGTGAGTGAGTATATCGAGAAGAGAGCTTTTCTCATCTCTTTTCCAGCAAAAGCTACCGTTCTACCTGAGGCCTTTGCTCCTTTCTCCTTTCCCTTTATCAACTTTCGGGTTATAAAGAAGAGAAATCTCCCGCACCCCTCTGCTTTCCCCTTCTTTTCTTCTTTTCCACGTTCGTCTCCGTTCTGGGTCCTCCTTCCTTCTCTCCCTCCGTCCCGTCGCTCTATGGAGAAATTTATCCCCAACTGCGGTTTCCGTACACTCCCTTCACGCTGAGTTCACCGAGTCTCTGTTTCTCCACAGCACGCTCCTCCTCTGCTTTTCACCTTTTCTCTGCTCGAAATCTTCCATCACTCTCAAAAACTTTACCCCGGTCACTTTGGTGGTCGATTTCCCGCTCTGCTTGAAGCTTCCCTTCAACTTGACCAACAGGGGTTACTTTTGTTTTCAGCCCACCCATCTTTAATTATTCCCCCTCGTGTCAACTCACTGAAGAATCTAATCTCTTCCCCCTTTTGGCCCCCTATATTTCAAGCTCCCCATCCTCTGCATATTGCATTTAGACGGTAATGTTGAGAACTTAATTGGACAGAGCAGAAATCCAAGCTGAAAGTATATTCCGCCATGGAAACCAGTTCCGCGCCTCCACCGGTGAAGTTCTCCGAGCATCGTACCCACAGTAAAATGGCTGTACTCGCGTACTCTGGAGACCCTAACACTAGTACCCGACCCGAGATCAGACCACGGGTCGTACGGTTCTCGTTCACGGATCCTGACGCCACCGACTCCTCCAGTGACGAGGAGTCAGACCCGGTCCCACGCCGGAGGCTGAAGAAATTCATTCACGAGATCGCCATTGAACCGTGCTCGAGCAAGACCGCTATGGCACGGCCTCCAAGGAAGAGACCTGCAGGGAAATCGGTTATCCCGGCCAGCCGACGGGAGATGAAGGCCGCCCCAGGTCGGAAGTTCCGAGGCGTAAGGCAGCGACCGTGGGGGAAATGGGCGGCGGAGATCAGGGACCCCCTGAGGCGTGTGCGGCTGTGGTTGGGCACTTACGACACAGCAGAGGAGGCGGCGTTGGTGTATGACCACGCGGCGATCCAGCTGCGTGGGCCCGACGCGCTCACGAACTTCGCCACACCACCGCAGAAGGCAGCAGAGAAAGGACCCGTCAGCTCCCCCACCTCCGTTTTCGGCCCCGCCTCCCCAGACCCCTTTGACTCCCAGTCTCGGTCCCACTGTACGGACGCCCACAAGGAGGCCAGGGAAAGCTCCTCGGAGAACAATTTCTCCAACGACTCGTCCTCTTCCGAGAACTTCTCGGACTATTCCTCCCTTGACAGGCTCACGCTGCCAAACGACATATTCGATTTCCAGTTCGAGAACTCCTTCCCGAGTTTATTTGACGACCCTGGTTTTGGGGAGAGCTTCCTCGGAGACGACCTTGGCGACCTATCAATGAACCTGGGCGAGCATTTCGGATTCGGGCTCGGGTCATCCTTGTGGAACATGGACGATCATTTCCCGGACATTGGGGATATATTCGGGTCGGATCCGCTCCTAGCAGTCTGACACTATGCGTCAGCAACTTCCGGTCTCTGCTTTCCGGCCAAATTTTGTAGTTCCGGCGACGCCCGTCCATGGTCCCGTCTATTTATTGTCGTTTTCTTCTATTTGTTTCGCCTTATGGAATCGTAGTAACAAGGAACAACGTGAGAGTAATGAAAATCATCTCCGTCACGGTAACGGCGACGGTTTGAATCCGTTTGGGCATACCGTGTTCATTTTCAGATCCCATTTGCCAACGCAGAGCACGTGAGCGAGCACGTGAGGATACCACGTTTTGACTTCTTGAGACCCTTTTGGACTGATTCTAGAAATATATATATATATATATATATAAGGAGGGTAAGTGGTAACCGGTTCATTAGGTAGCCAGCGAAACAAACGCAAATGGGAGCATGGGCTTACTTATATTGGATAATCATAATTATTGTAAGAATTTTAATATATAAATTTTTATAAAATTTGAGTATTCAATATTAATACCGACTTTTGATATGAAAATTAAAATGTTTATCTTTTTTCTATAATTAATAAGTTTATTTATATCTCTTTTTTTACATTTTTTTCACTCATCCATTTCTCAATGCCGAAGAGACCTTAGTAATGGTGCGGTGGTGGATAACATTAGCTTGACCATGGGTAGAGGATATATCAAAGACTTTCCGGTTGACCTATCACGAGGTCATATGTAGATGGACATGAAAGAATTGAAGGTCTGCATCCTTATGTTATATATCCGGCGATCCACTCGGGCCCACGGAGTGATTTCCATTGTCCAGAGAGGCAAGAGATCACACAGGCCAGTTACCTGGTGGAGGGGCCGAAGTGATACGGAGGGACCCTCCATCCTGTCATGGGGGCTGACGTGGACGCTCCATTGTTTTCCGCAGTGACGTGTTCTCGGGAGCTCTCGTGGACCCTCCCTTCCACTTCCCCCCCCCACCGGGCGCCCACTATGATGTGGCCCTGCTGGATGTGCTACGTGCACGTACACGTACACGTACTTCCAAACTCGAGACACACACATGGCATATGACCTGTCGTCTGTTTTGTAATTTTAAAAAATAATATTAAAAAAAAACACGATATAAGAAAGGAACCGGTAAAAAATCAGAAGGGGATGCGGCATTCTAGGCTGTTGCGCATCGGCAAATATCTAGTGGGGGGGGCTCATATTGCAAGGAGATTGGTAAGATTATGCCAATCAAGTGGTCCATATACAAGCTGGAGGTACCATATGCGTCCAGATTTTGGGCACACTGCTGCAGCTCGGTATGTGCTCCCTGCAGCACCAGAAGGCTCACTTTCCTTTCCTCCATTTTTCTACATTATATGTACGTACATTCATGTGGCTCATCCTTATTTATTTAGCCAGATTTACCCTCGAAAGTAGGAAAAGGCAGCGGTATATAAGCGAATTTAAATGTAAAAAAAAGGGAGTCTTATTCTTAGAATCAAAATATGGTATCATCTCCTACTTGAATCAAAATATGGTATCTTCCCTCCAAGTAGGAGATGATACCATTTTACCGAGCACTCTCCGAACAATTATTCATATAATTAAGTCATCTCTTATGTGAACCCGAGCAACGCTGCTGGAACAATTAATGCTCGAGTTGATTTGATCTTCTAAGAGTCTCGCACTTCAAAAGATCATGACATCGGTTAAATACGTAAAGAAAAATGAACCGAGTCAAATAAAGTTCGTTTAAAACCTCACTAAACTCATAGAATGATCATTGGATCCGATTTGGTTTCAAAAACTAGTACGGGTCCATGTTTTAATTTATTGCCACGACTAGACCCATCTTAAATGCAACCGACCAATAATACTATAGCCCATTTCAATTCGCAGCTAGAAATGTTTGTTGCATGTTCAAAATATTTTCTAAGCCGCCATTACTGTGGTGCAGACAGGAGGTGACTAGCAAGAGTACTGTCACGGGCAGTTGTGAATGGGAGCAACTCGTTGCAAAAGAAAACAAAGATCGCCGCAACAGAATCTGAGGCAAAATACGAGCCGTCGCATTCGGAGGAGATCCTCGCCGACGACTACCTCAACTTGTGCTGGGCTTGTATGTATTTTCACGGGCTCCACAGCGTCACTAAAGGTTTGAGGATGGCCCCCACTGTTTTCATAGATCTATGAGACCTATAGCTACGATTTCTCCCTCTTGTAGATCTCCACCTACCCCGAGAAGAGAATTGAATTTCCCAACTGGGGTTGCTTTTCTTTTCTTTTTCTCTCTCGTCATTTTCGTCGGGCATTCAAGACCCGCGACCCCGACACAGGATAGTGTCGCAATTACGACGATTGTTTACATATATAGAGGATTTAAACTTAGTGGGTTTGTCAAATGGTACAAAACTCTCCAAATTATAATTTATTTGATGCGGATGTGGTTCGTGTGTGTAGCATGCAGTGATACCGACAAAGAGGGGACTACAGATATGTAGAAGTGTGTGTGTGTGAACGTTCCAATATAAGCATTTCCCGAGAGAGTCGGCGTCTCTGACTCTTCTTGTCTTGTAATTGTAGTGTTGGCTCTTTCTCCCGGTCTTTGGAGCACTATATATATATATGAATGGGTCACGTTTCTATCCACACTCCACAACACAACTTGGATTTGGTTTGTTGGTCATCGTCTCAATCAAACTCGAACTTGGGTGGGGGGAAATTATCGCATAACCCTCAGAGCTGTACACTCGGGTGCAATTAGTCCCCTCTGTCTCCTTGCCCGCTGTAAGATCCAGCTCACTAGCTGTCGTTGTTGCCCCGATTCAGTCCCACTCACCCGCTCTTATCTGAAACCAGGACCATCCGTCGTGGATGCGACAGCGGCCGAAACTTTCTCCCCGTTTCAGCTGGTGCAGGATGCTGGAATATTCACTTCTCGAAGCTCATGGGCCCGGCCCGTACGGGGGCCCTACTCTCGTCGAAGTCCGACCTCTCACTGTTTCATAGCCGAGATCGTCGACAAGATAGTAAGACTCCAGGTATTGGAGCCTTGTAGATAGATTTAGACTCGATTCATCCTTGATTTGCTGTTTCTCCATTTGATTATCGTGTCAAAGGATTACGATGTCATATATCTGGAATGTCGAGGCCAATGGCTCTTTTATTGATCCAGACGCGTAACCTCCGATTAACCCGGTGATTTCTCAGCCAATGATAAAGTGTAGGCAACAAACCCTTTTGTCATTCGGGCATGAAAGTTTATACCAGGGGAGGAGGAGATGAGACCTCTGAGGCCCGTGTCGAGCACTTTTGGGCCTACTATGGGCCGACTATTTGACGTACCCATTTCTTTATTGGGCCAGGAAATTGGTAATGCCTCAGGCCCCGGTTCACAATTTTCACTCCCTCATTTGTTCCTTTCTGGTGTGCAATCCGGGGTGCCCGGTAAGCAAATCATATCATTGCACAGGACGAGAACGGGTCGCCTAAGATGATCGCATGATTCCCCAGGTTATATCATCTTGACAACGCAGAGTTTCAAGATCATATCATTGGGTGGTACGCCAATTATACCTAAGCCGAAACAGGGAGTATAAAGGTGATACGTGAAATAGGCACAGTTCCAAGGCTTCATGACATTAATATTTGGGTGTTTAGTTTCAACACCAGTGCTCAAATTCGAAATCTATCATGTCCATTATTAGCCAGCTCTTTATCTGATAGGAGCTTGTCGACACACCAAATATAGGATTTAAGGGAATCAACCGCAATTTATTGACGCCTGTAATAGGGAAATCGGATTAGAAAAAGAATCCGGAGTTCTACAATTTTTTTAGTTGGATTTCTAATGTTAAATTTGTTGTAAATCCATAAGTGAAAATGAGTTCGATTCCTTATGAGCTCATAATGAATTTAACATGGCGTCAGAGTCAGTTGGCTCGCACCTCGCTCAATTCGAGTTCAAACTCATGGTCAGTTGATATAAGTAAAAGTATGAAAAAAAAATTACTCGATCTGTGGCTAGTTGTCCCTCTCGTTCGAGACTGGAAGAAGAATACTGAACTCGTAGATAAATGTTAAGAGTGGATGTTTAATGGCATGTAAATCACGTTGTCACGTGAGACTAGGTGCTGAAATATATTTTCTCACATGATTAAAAGAAGAAAATATTGTGAACTTATAAGAAAGTTTGGTGCTGTTACCTATCAAGTTAAATTTTTAAATAAAAATGAGTTCAATTTCTTATGAGTTTATAATAAATTTAACATAGTATCGGAACTAGGTATTCTTCTTGCGTACACAGGTTTATATCGATTGACCATAAGTTAGATTTTCTGACTTTAATAAGATAAGATACAAATCTACCGATTCTAATACCATATTAAATTTACGTTCAACTCATAAATTTACTTTAAAAAAAACTTTATCAGTTCATAATAAACTGCCCGAGTCGTTTCATCCCAGCCACGGCAAGTGTAAAAACGACAGCAACTTGCCCGTACAAGTGACGGAGATCCAGGAGGCGGTCAACGGAAGAGGACCAGGCGAAACACGCGGGAATGTTAGCATGAATAAATGTTATCGAGGCGGACACCTTTCAACGTTCCAATCTCTTTCTCTGTCTCTCCCTGTCTCTCTCTCTACTCTCCATCCGATTCGCCTGGAATTTGATTATGGAGGAAATAAGCGAGAAGGGTGTTTGATTGTGGTAATCGAAACTTCGCAATCTTGAGCATCAAAATTCGTCCTTTCACCAGAAAAACCACCGAAACTCGCGCGGCAAATGATCTTTTACCGGAAAAAAAGAGGAAAATTTCCGGTTAATTTATTTTGCGGTCATCTTCTTCGAGCACTTTCCGTCAATGACAGCTTTCAGGTGGTCTGGGTGCCATCAGGTGGGGTTTTAATATCCAAGAAACCTTGTCTATTTTTATTATGATTTGTTTCTGTTTGTATTTGGTAGTAGCAATTGCTCTGTTCTGTGGTTATATTCGAACCTGAAAATGGTGATAGCCGATGGACGTCTCCGTGATGATCAGACTCGATGGCGCTTTCTAGTTTCTGCATTAGGTTTTTTTTGTTTTTTAGCTGAGACACTGCCCTGTTGGTACTCACAGCCAGCGGGTTGGAAAATAGAGTCCTCTCTCAGCGGGCAAGATTTTTTATGAATGTTTCACAAAAAGAACTGCCGAATTGATGTGTTTGCTGTTCTGCCGAATTCTAGGTTATGGATCTGAGTGCAGCCTTCACAAATTTGCAGGTCATTTAAATCATCAATATATATCTCGACAATAATCTTGAGCGCGAAAACAAATTTAGTGGGTACAATTTCTGGAGGCTTAAGGTTTTGGTTCGTCACATCTCCCCTAGCCGGAAATGGAGCAATTCCGGCAGGTTGGGGAGGTCCTTGGAAGCATGACAGCCCTAATGGTTCTCCAAGATGAGATCCCCATCAACAAGAGGCAATGCCACAGCCTCCTCGAGATCTTCTCCTCAGCTTTTGCATTGATCTCAGCCTCCATAAGACAGAACCTGAGGCTTGAGGAAAAGAACACAACCAAATGGAAGGCCCTTGATCAGCCCCTGAGGGAGCTTCATAGGGTGTTCCGTGAGGCCGAGACATACGTTAAACACTGCATGGACTCAAGGGATTGGTGGGCTAAGGTGCTCATCCTCCATCAGAACAAGGACTGTATTGAGTTTCACGTCCACAACTTGCTCTGTAATTTTCCAGCAGTCGTGGAAGCCATTGAAACTGCAGGTGAGATCTCGGGACTTGATATTGATGAGATGCAGAAAAGAGGGGTCATACTGAGGAGGAAATATGATCAAGAGTTCAACGACCCCAAGGTTTTTGCTTTGAGGTTTGGGGAGCAGTACTTGGTGACCAAAGAGTTGCGCAAGCAATTTGAGAGTGCTTGGCGAGAGGACAGGTGGCTCCTTTCTGAGGAAATCAAGGGGAAAAGAAAGTCGGAACTGGATAATGAGAATCGGCTAGGAGAATTTTTGCTTAAGAAACTATATACTCCTTCTTCGGATAGTAGTGATACTATAATTTTCCCGAGCTCAGTGCTCACTGGTGCGAGGGATTATCAAGTGAGGCGACAGCTGGGGAGTGGGGGACAGTTCAAGGAGATCCAATGGCTAGGGGAAATCTTTGCGATGCGGCATTTGATTGCAGATGTTGAGCCTCTGAAGCCCGAGATTCGAACTCTCCTTTCACTTTCCCACCCTAACATACTCCAGTACCTTTGTGGCTTCTGCGATGAGGAGGAGAAGGAGTGTTTCTTGGTCATGGAGCTGATGAGCAAGGACCTCTGCTCCTACATCAAGGAGTCCTCAAGTTCTGGGAAGAGGAATCTGCTGTCACTCCCTGTGATAGTTGATATCATGCTCCAGATTGCAAGAGGAATGGAATACATTCACTCCAAAGGAATCTTCAATGGGGATCTCAACCCAAAGAATGTTCTCCTTAAGTCAAGAAGCTCTCTTGAAGGCTATTTCCATGTGAAGGTCTCGGGTTTTGGGCTATCCTCTATGGAGGACAATAGGTCCTTCAGCTTGCTGAGTCATGACGCAACTGACTCGATAAACCCTTTCATTTGGCATGCCCCCGAAGTTCTAGCAGAACAAGAAAAACAAGGAAGTGCGAGCTCATCACTTAGTAAGGCTAAGTACTCGGAGAAAGCAGATGTGTACAGCTTTGCTATGATCTGCTTTGAGCTTCTAACAGGAAAAGTGCCTTTCGAGGATGGCCACCTTCAAGGGGACAAGATGGCCCAAAACATTAAAGCAGGGGAAAGGCCTCTTTTTCCCTTCTCATCCCCAAAATTCTTGGTCAGCTTGACCAAGAAGTGTTGGGCCATTGACCCTGCCTCCCGCCCAAGATTCTCATCAATCTGTCGTATCTTGAGGTATATCAAGAAGTTTTTGGTGGTGAACCCAGAGAATGCTAGGCAGCCTGAGCTAAGTATCCCTTCCATGGACTTCTGTGACATAGAGACTGGGTTTCAGAAAAAGTTCCTAGCAGCTGCAGATACTGGTATTTTCAGTATGACCCCAGTTTGGGATATTCCATTCCAGATGTTCTCCTACAAGATTGCAGAGATTGAGAGAACTAGGAGAAGTCCTATTACGAGCGAGCCTGCAAGTGATGCAGACTCAATTTGCAGGGAGGAGAATGTCTCTGTGATTGAAGATCATCAGTTACCGGTAGTGAGGGATACAAGGTCCGTTTATTCTGATTTTGTTGGCAAGTGGTCCTCATCGACTAAGAGAGGTGCACTCTTGGCATCCAAAAAGAGTTCTGGTATGTTTCTGCCTTCTTTACTTGATTCTTCCAACAGCACTTTGACACTCTATCGTAGGCAAAACTATGATCTACTCCCACATGTATGAAACTGATGCCCCAGCTGGGCATGATAACTGGTTGACTGATTTCTTTCCATTTCAGCAGGGGAACGTTCTTGTCCTAGAGATGTCAGGTCGGTCTGCTCTGAGATCCTGGAGAAAAAAGCTGTCCCTATGAGAAATGTTTCCACTCTTAGGAACAGAAATGTATTAGCTTCGGGTAAGCTTTTATTGCTAATAACTACATTCCTCTCTTGCAGTTTTCAAAAGAAGTATACGCACTTGATTTTACTAGAATATCGAGCAGCGCCTCACTGTTCGTTTTCCTTTATCAGCAACAGCAAATGCACAAGACAAGAGGACATCAAGATTAAACCCCATCCCTCGGACTCTCTCCACGAGAAAGAGCGGCAGCAATTTGGCATCGATGATGAGTCGTGAAGAGAAGATCCGGAGAAAGACAAAGGGGCATGCGTCTGACTCCGATGTACTACATTAGAAAGCTGGAGCAGTTGGATGAGTCCCACTTAAGCTTCTTTCTTCATAGATCCTTCTGCTAATGTGAGGGGGAAAAAAGCAAAAGGCGAGCCCAGAAAGTTGGGTCAGTATGTTCTTCTCACAGAAGACGAGCAAGTCTCAGTTCTCGCAAGGCCATGGTAGGCCAATTATGTCGTTAAGCATAGTGAAATATGGAAGTTTTGTCTAACAGAAGTCTTTAATTCTATGGATACAAATAGTATCAGTTTTTTTTATTCGAGTTTTGGATTTAACCTTTCAACTTCAGCACAGAACTACAGGCTTTGTATGCATTCTCTACAAACTAACAAAGGTACTTTCCGTACATTAAGCAAGCTTCATGAAATTTACAACAGCTAATTCTTCCGTGTGTCTTCATGCTCAAAATCTAATCACATTAGAATGCAGAAATTGTGAGTTATCAGTGCATCTGCATCCAAAACCAGCAACTCTCTAGAATGCCCAAATTGGATCCACCCTCTTTAACTCTCCACCATAGAATGGTACCTATGTGCTAGGGGGCACCTCCATCTGACCATCGTCTCGCTATGGACTAGCGGAGCCTAACATAAAACTTATCAAACACACGAATCTGTTCAGGCGATATAGAGTTCTCTCTTCCCTGAAGGAAGGCATGGTAACTGATCATATAACGAGCTCTGGCAAAGACAGTCCTCCGAGCTTAAGTTTGAGATTTCGGAGCCCAAAACTCGGTACTTATACCAGCTGCAGTACTTTTATAGAGCCACTCGAATTGGCAACAACAAAGCGTGTGTCTGATTTCTCTTTCCAGCAGAGACTTAAACCAAAAGGCCAACTATGGTTTTCGGTTTTGCTTCCTGCAATTGGATCGATGGAGCTGAGCTCATGAGAAGTGATCGGCATCGGAAGAGACTTATAGCACGCGAAAACCTGAGGGATGACCGGGTACAACTAATCCCATTGCAGTTTTTCTACACCAAAGAATTCGTGTACGATAAAGCTCATGGCAGCATGAACCAGCCTTTCCAAAAGCTTGTTCCAGGCCAAAGTGCCAGAGTACAGGTTGGCCACTCACTGATACATTCATAAATTTGGGGAAAAAAAAAAATGAAAACGTTGTCGATGCAGGTTTAATTTATGTAGTTTTTGTGTGGAAAAACCTTCAGGAATCCCTTCTGTAGTAGCAAAAAGGAGGAAGAAAAATTAATCAAATAGGAAAATTGAAAAAAAAGGGGAAAAAAGGGCATAATATTGTTTTAATTTTTTAAAAAACCTTTTCTCATCTCACTCCCCCCTTATCTATATGTCACTGTCCGTTCATCAGTCCACCGGTGTTGCCGCTGTTCTTCGGCTATGGCGTCCTCTCCGTTCACCTTCACGCTCAAACCCCTTTCCCCTACACCGAATTCCCGCTTTTGCCCCGAGTTGTTCTATCGATTGCCATCATCACCACTCCTCTCGTTCTCCCACACCCTCGAACCCTTCCGCTGGAAGACCGCCGCCACCCTTTCAGCTACGACTGTGAGAGCCCAGACGCTCGATTTTTCAGGTTCTTTCTTCGAGGGAGGATTTGGGTCGGAGGACGACCCTACCTCTCCGCCCGGGTCGGGCATGACGGCGGTGGAGCAAAGGGAGGAGCCTCAGTGCCCACCAGGGCTCCGCCAGTACGAGACTATGGCGGTTCTCCGCCCTGACATGTCCGAGGACGAGCGGCTGGCACTAACCCAGAAGTACGAGGAGGTAAAAAGTCTCAAAATTTTTGCGGTAATTTTGTTTGCCATCCCTTTATTGGCTGAGAAATGAGCTGCATAAAAGAATATGTTAAGACATGTGTACTTCAATCACTGTGTTGAATCCGATACTCATAAAGGTGGAAACTTCAGGATAGAGAGTTGTCTGTTGGGCGTATACTGATAGGGTAATATGATTGTATGTCCTATTTACATGTTCAGGTAATGACTCGTTTCAATTGGCAATTCTATTTTGAGATGTTTCCATAGTCTCATGCCCAATGTGCCATTCCTTGTATTTTTGGATAAGTGGACCCAATGTTCTTTTAGTGCCTTCAGATTATAAACGAAAGGGAGTTCCTAAGCCTGAGTTGAGATTTTGGACGCTTTCACTGCTCATGATATACTAGTAATAGGAGAATCAGTGATTCATAGTCGGGAATACATATACTTATTTGTTTTCCGAAGTTGCTTGGTTTTTCTTGCCGCTCATTGTCACTCTTAGGCTATATCTGGCTCAGTCTTGTAGGATCAGATTGTGATAGATTGCGGAGGGGGAAGGCATTAAAAGAATTCATTTTGTGCCCGCATTCTGTAGAGATATTTCCCATACATTTGCTCTTAAATATGTTTGGCGTATCTTCTTATGATAGGTCATTGACATCTTGGTTTACGATTAACCTGCAGCTTTTTTTCATATTTGAGGAAGACAGAATGTGGGGGTTGATAAATGTGGAGAATACCAGAAAAGAATTGTCATTTCCTTTCTGTCGTAATTATGTAGATGAAGCTGAGAACTGATGGGCACTTGGGAGGATGATAATAAAGTAACTTGTCCTTTTTGTTTTAGTAAACTTAATTAACAATGCCAAACCTTCTAATTATGTTTTGATGATAGCTCAAAAATACTTGAGGGAAAAAGAGGAGTCATTTGCAGCTCACAATCATTTGATGTAGGATTCACTGAAAAGTAAAGGGTTGGTCGTCCTATTCAGAAATCAAATGCATGTAGTTTTGTGCATCATGAGAAAAAATTGGGTACCAGAGGCATACTATGGGGCTGCATTGAGCTTTCCAGAAAGATAATGCCCACTATTATTTAATAGATGAGATGACTGAATACAAATGATAATACCATGACTGAGTTTCATTTTTTGGGTTGTTGTGTTGAGAATACGTTAATCTGGTCATTCTTGAGAATGATGTGGTAATGAAGAACCAATTAGATCCCTTTATTCACATATACTGCAACCCTCAGGCTCAGACTTTGGTATGTGGCTTATTTGCTGCAATCCTGTTACTCTCACTTGTAAAGATGATTAGAAAGATCAACTGGAAATATCCCCTTGAGCGGTAAGAGCTATGTAACTCTCGATCATCTCATTATTCAAAATCCTTCTCATTGGAACATTTCTCACTTAATTTTTTGGTAATAATTTCACAGTTCTAATAAGTTTTTGTCATTTTTTTAACAGCTGCTTGTCGCAGGAGGAGGCATGTATGTGGAGGTTTTCAACAGAGGAGTTATCCCACTTGCCTACAGCATCAAGAAGAAGAATAAGGCTGGAGAGTGTAACTCATACTTGGACGGAATCTACCTTCTCTTTACCTACTTCACTAAACCCGAGTCCATTGAAACCCTAGAGTCTATTATGAAGGCTGATGATGACATCATTCGATCATCTACCTTCAAGGTCAGGAAGAGGAAGTATTAGTCTCTTATCAAAAGCACTTTGTTCAGTCTGAACCCACCTGGAGATGCCAAATCTCAAGCAACTAAATATGAAGTTTATAGCCTGTATTATTTGGATTCAATTTGTTGAATAGCAGCTTAGCAATGGTCTGTTTTTCCCCCCCAACAAAAAGTGAGCCCAAGCAAAGAAAAGGACTTACACAAGCTCAGTTAACTTCAAACAATATATAAAACATCAAGAACTCATTTTAGCTTCAAGCTTTGGGATTGAAGCAGCTCTCTGCCTCACATTGGATAATCTGTTTAACGATCGCTTCAATAGACGAGGAATTGCCCTTGAAAGCTCTGCCATTTTCTCTCTATACACACAGTCGACATAAGTAATTCGAAATAGTTCCTTGATGATGACAGCCAATATTCTTCCCTGTAAACTGGCAACCGTCTGCGACCCTCCCATCCACTCTCCTGCAGATCTTCCATTACCAGGAAAAGGGATAATATGCTCCCAAACTTTTTTAGTGACATCACATCCAAAGAATAGATGCTTCCTTTCCTGGTGGCCCCATGGGTTGCACAGAGATAACAAGAAGGAGAAACTGACAAACTGCTCCAACTTGCTGATCCTACTTGCTAACCTTGATCTGGTACTCAACCTACGAAGAATAGCCAAGACAGTCGGTGCAGATCACTTTAGGTCATTCTGCTCTCGAAATAAGGTTCAGCGTTCAAATTTTTTAAACAAAGAAGAATATATGAGCAGGGGAAGGAATGAAGTAGCCAGAGGTCTTGCCACACTCAGAGATGTGAGAAAGCTCCAAATCGTTGAGTACACGGGCCTGTGTATCACACCCGCTATGCAACAACCAAGAGTCAGATAGTATAATACAGCTTACTTTTTCTTATGTTCTGATGGACGGGGAACATCAAAATCTCTCTGTACAATCATCAAATGAAGCACCAATAGCTCAGCATATGCAATAAAAAACCGAAATAACTCCAATCTACAACCTTCTTGCTTATGTATGGCCAACTAGAGTATAGCGGGAAGGAGCCCCTCATCTGCAGTAAATTTATCCAGCTCGAAGAGCTGTCCTTCTACAGACTTCTGGCCCTGATAGCCTTATCTTTGACCAGGCAGGTCTTCACCCACAAGCCATTCTCACGCTGAGGCATACACAGATCGTTGCAGGTCACCCTTGTCCCTTTTGGAGCGTATTCCATTCCCTTCCAAAGAAAGGGTCTGAACATTTGCTGCATGGCTTTGATGTCCTCTTTAGCCATCACAAAGCTTGGACGCCAATAGTTAGCGATGCTAAAATGCAGAGGATTGGCCAATTTAACTAGTTTCACTGTTCGGTAATCTGCTTGGTTTTTCTCGTTGAGCAGTAGAATAATTGAAGCTGCTTCACTCTCGTCACAACAGGTGCAAATCATTTGATTTTATTGTAAATGGAATTACCATATAGACTGATCTCATCGTATGTGATAATGATCATTCTTATTTCTGTTACTTCATACACGATGATGCACGTCACGCTCTTTGCATCGAAGGTGAAGACTTATCATCTGCTATAATGGACTGATCGGTGTACTCTTTCTTCCATCACTTTTATGCTGTGTCAGTGAAATGTTTCCATCATTTCGTGCCACTCACTGTCTCAGTGCATCATTAGTGTATAGATTATGCTTGCCGCACCTTTGAGACAGCTCATCATCATCATCCGATGCAACTAGTTGGTTCTTCTTTCCGCCCTTTTTTTTTTTTTTTCTATTTCTTCTTTCTTGCAGTTGCTTTACCAGCAGACGTCCCATATGAAACCTAGAAGCCGGAAACCCGCAAGACTACTACATCAACAATACGCTAATGCCATCCATGAGAAATTTCTGTGTCGGATAGCATTAGTCTTAATTTAATCAGCATTAACTTAATGAAATCAAATAAGTATCATGGGTTAGGATCAACCTTCCATTATTTTACATCACCTGCACTAAGATCATGATTGGGGTTTACGTCATCCCTTGGTGGTTGGGCTGCTCCCTTTTTCTTCAAGTCAGACGAACGCACAAGTAGTGGTCGCATCTCCACCGGTTGTAGAAGTTCCATATGAAATAAACCAGGTACGTGAACGAGAAAATGGCTCGAGAATCCCAGAAAGCGATTCATCTATGTGATATCGAACACATACCTCGGTCAATTTCACCATCGAAGATGCAGATCAATATGTAATCTAGCTACGGAGGTAATTTTTCATTCCATGGGCCACACGAATTGATTAATGACAGTTTTGAAGGGAATAGAGTGGGGGCACTTTTCGTGTAATTTATTCCAAATGGAAAGGCAGACGTGGGAGATAAAGAAAGGAGCAATGAAATTTATATTAATGGGAAATCTGAGTGTCGAGAGAATCAGAGATCTGGTGGGGTTGCAGCTTGGAGATCTTATCTCTATGCACTATGTAGGAAAGAGGTTTCTTCCTTGCTGATCCACCACATCCACCACCACCACCACCACCAACAGTACCGATCTCTCAAATCTGCCTTTTTTTTAGAAGAATTAACCCAAATAAAAAAGAGGTTGGTCTCACCGGGAAAGGGGAAAAAAAAAAAGGAAACAAAGAAGAGTATACACATTTTAACAATGATATAATTTTTTTAGCATAATTCTGAAATTTCTGTTGTTATTTGTACCGTCTTCATTGACAAAATATTTTTATATTTATAAACATTTATTAATTTTATGTTGAAAATGAGTACCTGAACACATGCACAAGTCTATCAGTTACACTGCCTGTGGGCAAGAAGGAAAAGGTGAAAAGGCAGGCGACAAATAGTGCAATGACAAATGGGTTTTCCCCCCTTATCATTGCTATATATCCCGCCCTCCCCAAAAAAAAGATAGTGAAAAATAAGTGGGCAATTTCAAATGTATTAATTGTCAAAAGAATGGGAGAGAAAGTGACATGGGATGATCGCAAAATCATTGATATCATTAGACGTTCAACCTAGAAAGGTGAAAGTGAGGATGGTTCAGGTTTACTTTCACTTAGTGGGCCACCATATGGATGGATCGTGTAAGAGGCAACGTGATGTCAAGAGAAAATATCCATCTCAATGTGCATAGTAAATTAACTGTGTAAAGTTTGATCGATAGGACTGCGTCGTGCACGTGTTATTTATTCTATGGCCGTCAAATCGTAGATTGAAAGCAACTCGGGTCCTGTTTTGATAAGATCGGTATAAGTCACTTGGTAAAGGGAAAATCCAAAGGCAATATACTTCTCTTCAGCCTGTGCGGTGATTCTGACGCAAAAGCAAGACAATTATGCATACATATTTCATGTCTGTTTTTTTTTTTTGTGTTACATACAATATATATGATGTGTGTCTCACTCGGGAAAGGTCACTTTGGGAGAGTGTTGTTAAAAGTGCATTCGTGTCGGTTCAAAACGAGTTTGAAATCGTTTGATTCAGTTACGGTTTGACCCATTTGCTTAACAAGCTGATCCGATTATGGGTTATGGTTCAGACAAATATGAACAAACCTTAAACGACTTATAGAATAGGCCGGTTTGAACCATGAACTACCCATCATTTAAAAAAAATTATTTTAAATAAATAAATATTTTTTATTTCTAAATTGATTCAATAAAATACAACCGTTAATTTACAGTATTTTGACGGTTCGAACCGGTTACAATTCAATAAGGTCCATATTTTTTACCTAGCATGTAACCGTCCCTCAACCTAATAGTAACAAGACAGGTTATGAGCAGTCCGGGCCGGATCCTGATTTGAACGGTCCGGTTCTAGGTCGGACCGGCCCATTTAACATCTCTAATATGGGGTCCGTAAATTTCCCTCATCATTTCCAACCAGAATGTGTTCCATTATATTTGTACGCGAAAGAAGTTCCTCCTATAGCACTTTATAAAGGTAGAAAGTGATCTAGTTGAACATCGATGCGGTGCTCCCAATTTTTTTTAATTTTTTTAATTTCATACATAGTCTATATCTAAAAGCTTAATATTGTCCATTAATTAATTCATATTATGACAGCGGTCATGAATTTTTTCTTCCACTTGGACGACTCGAATCCAATAACTTATTTAATGAAAAGGGAGAGTTAAATCACCTCATCAATTCTATATTGGTAAGTTTAATTTCACCACTACACGATTCTTCCCACTGATAGAAGGAAACCAAAAGCTGGGCTATTGCATCGATTAGGAAACCTGCACCAGAACAACATTTTCTAGGTAAACTGAGACAAGATATTAGTTTTCTTTGTTTTACAGTTGCTGGTTAACGAGTTTAAAAGGAGAATAAAGGTAAGAAGAGAGAGTAAAAGATGATAGGAGTCTGCGATTTGGCTTGCAAGGATGTAACCAATGATTCACCTACTGAAAAGGAATGGTATGGCTTCCTTTTGGTAGGGAGAGGGAGAGCCTGGTCACTTCTCTTCATGCCAAGGGACACACGTAACCAAGAAGTTGGTGGTCACCGATTGCTTCAGTTTACAAATTTTTACCAAAACCAACCACCACTAATTAACTACCCATTTTCCTATCATCACGACAATCTGTTTGACTGAGTGACCAAGATGGGATAATGCTATTCATGGCCATGCCTAGAGCAGGAAGACAAGTAGGCCTTCAGTGCGGCCTCTGAGGGTAAGGGACCCATCTTTGAGTGATGAGTGATCAGGCAGTCCCATCGCTTGAAAATGATGGGAATATATACCCCCTCACAACTTCTACGCTTACAAGAACAAAGCTCATTGCTACCACCTCTTTGCTAATAACCCTAACCTTCACATCGTTAACCCCTTCACTTGTGCTTAATCTTGGATAAAATTCCCCTCTATGAGATCCTCTTTTAGAGGATGAAGGAATGAATAAAGAGTTACAAATAATAATTAATTTTGTTGATAGTAATCGAATTTGTAATCTTTTTTAAAAAAAAAAATTAAACTAAAGTATAATTGATATATGAAAAGCTCCTTAATAGCACTTGTAGAGCCTAAAGGGTCAAGATCCTCATGCAATTTGCAACTACTTCTTTTATTCTTTTATGCTATGATAGAAATTCATCGATGTAATGGGAACAAATACGATGAGAGGAATGCAATGGTACATGAGGTCTTATAGCATAAAGCCATTCGCTCGCTTTGCCAAGAACTTTTTCAAAATCAATCAAACAGAACAATCTGTCAACTGCTCTCCATATATAAGCCACCAGGAGGGCCTTTGCATCTCTCCCACGACTCTGTTCATCTCTAACCTCGCACAAACATTAACCAGATTTTGGGTTTTCTTTCTCTGGATCTTTCAAGAGGATCTCATCAGAAGATTGAAGCTTCAAATGGCTCTTCCTGATCAGACGCCAAGCTCACCCCACCTATACTCTCAAGCCCTTCAGCTCAAACTCTACCAAGCCTTCATCTTCTCGATCCCCATCCTCTTCTCAGTCATCCTCTTCCTGCTCTTCTACCTGTTCTACCTCAAGAGGAGGGCTAATACCAACCCAAGTCTCTCATCTCAACCTGCTGTCGTGAGGATTCCTCGTCGTGCAACTTCATACCTTCCCTCGGTACGTAAGAGCTCCCATGTTTTCTTATCCCTCTCTGATGGATCATGGACCAGAGTAAGAGGTCAGGACATGGTTAGGAGAAATCTAATAACACCAATCAGCGGTTGAAGGCCGTGGGGAAATTGGCTTCGCCAGCCAAGGGGATGGGGTGAGGCCGGTCTCGCTTGCCGGGGAAGTCCTCGGTGGGATTTTTCCATTCGGTCATTGATGAATGAAGTCCTGGACATGATTACTCAGTTGCAGATTTGGCTTTCTTCAGCCGCCAGTTAAATATCTGATGCACGGTAGAACTGGAAGGGCAAGGTCACATATTGCTCGACCAACTTGATACGTGAATCATGATGGTGGGTGCGTTTACAATTCTAGTTTCGGAACTGTCCAACGCACTTCCTCACCGTTGGACGGAGAGCGAGTCCCATGCCACTCCTCATCAAACGGTCGGAAGGACTGATGAAAAGTCCTAGATGGAATGGAACCGTAGAATTTTGCTCCTAATGATATCTCACTAATTGGTTAATTTTGACACTGCCCATGAGTACAATCTTTCAGTTGGCCACTTGAGAGGTTCAAAGGATGCAGCCCAAACTATCATGTTTAATCAAATCTCTGATTGGCGTTTTTTTCTGTATGGTTCAGCCATGTCGGATGATGAGTTTGAAAGGGGAGCTCAAGGACAGGCTTCCAATTGTTCTCTTTGATGAAGAACTCGGGAGGAAGGATTCGCAGTAAGTTTCCCATCACATTCATCCTCTTGTTGATCCTATGAACACACACATGACCGGTCCTCAAGATACACATATCCCAACATATAAATCGTGGCATCGAGGCCTTGGTGGATTAAGAACCCCACCACCCCCAGCAACCGTGAGACGTTGCTGTACCACATTTCACATCCATCTAGTTGACAATGATTTGTTGTGGGGGTGGCGCGAGTCCATATACAACATTATGGAAGGTATTGAGCGATTGACCCCACTCATGGAAAAGTTCATCAGACATGATATTGATATATCTACAATCTTTTTTTTAATCCTTCTTTTGAAACGGGGCATTGATTCCATGTTGCTTGATTGAGAGAATTTTCCAATTTGGATCCTCGATATCAACCACTCTTTCATGAAAAGAGATTGTGCACTTTGTTGGGGTCTAAGATTCTCTCCTTTCCAAGGCACAAAACGCATCCAAGTGGGTTTTCATGGACTTTGTCCACCTCTTAGAAGATTCTTAATATGATTATTACCGCGTGAAAGTTTAATAACATAAAATTTTTAAAAAAAAAAGCAAAGAAAACTTATGCTTGGAGCCGACTTAAGATGATTATGTTGGCCATGTAATGTTTATGTGAGGAACAAAAGCAATAGTTAATTTCATTCGGCCCATTTCCATTTCACAGGTGCTGCGTTTGCTTGGGAGAGTTCGAGCTGAAAGAGGAGGTGGTGCAAGTGCCCTCCTGCAAGCACGTCTTCCATGTCGACTGCATCCACCACTGGCTCCACTCCAACTCCACGTGCCCCCTCTGCCGCTGCTCCATCTCCACCGCCTCCATGTCTCGCATCCAGCCGCCGCCTCCGCCTCATCAGACGGTGGTAGTGCCCGTACAATTGCTGGAGCCGTCAAGCTCTTCACAGACTGTGAACAATGTCGCCAATGATTGTCCGAGGGAACACGCTGTCGTTCTCCATGTCCGAGAAGAGGGTTCATGAGGAACAACACACGGAATTCAACCAATTTCCATAGAGGGAGAGACGAGATAAGCTTGTACAGGATATAATTATATATTCTTTTACCCATTAGCTGCATCAAGGGAGACTCTTTTAGTGGTACATACAGCAATTCAAGAACATTGCATCCAAGAAATTTCCGTGTCCTGAACATGCAAAAGTGTAGGACTTTGCACAGGAGAGAAAATCTTCAAGGTGCGAGAGCTTATAGAGAGAAGCTCTTCCTCGAACCTAGACTGATATTACAAGCAACAGTAACTGCATTCCTCGTAGGTATATTGGCAAACCTACCGCTTTTAGAGCTCATCCTAGAATCTGCTACTCTGCATTGAGGTCTTCTCTGCACCGCTGCCTCCCTTGCTTAGTAATACCCATGGGAGCCTCTTATGTATGTTCTCCCGGAGGAGAAATCATTTCCCGGATTGCACAATAATCTTCTGATCAGTCCAAGACTTGGTTAAGTTTAAGGTGATAATGGCCAGAGACAAGACACACGGTCGTCCATATACAGATATGACTGGAGGGAGGCCCCGAAATCGAATATACCCATGATTGTACTCTCCACTCTGCTCGTCGTAGTCCGCTTTGCTTGTGATGTTGAAGTCGTTGAGGGAGATGCCAGGACACTCGAGGACGGAGTCCAGCAAGAATATAGGATTGATCCGCTCCTTGTAGTGCAGCCTGCAGCGGGTGCAATAGTCCTTTTTACCAATGAGCAGCATCTGGATCCTACCTGAATATTTTAGAAATTCTTGAGGAATCTTTGAAGTGACACAACAGTTGAGAATTTCCAAAAGCAGGTAGAAAATGCTGAGACGGCAAGACGTGGCAGTAGAACCCCGTTCGGTCATGTTCTCGTAATGGCAACGGTTTCTTGGGTTTACACTGGCTTTCTTCACAACATGACCGATGTTCAGTTTGGGAATCTCTAACGGCACAAAAGCCGGACTGCTGACCCAGCAAGCAGCGCCCAGATGTTTCCATGAGGTGGCAGAGCACCCAGCAAGGAGATCCGCTATCACTGGAGCACATTTCACAAGAGAGATGCTCCATCTCTCTAGCAAGGGATTTCGTCTCGTTAACATCTTCTCCAGCTACTTACTCGACATCCTCAGAAGCCCGCACTGGATTGAATTGTGGATATGGCCTAGAACTTTCTCCGAAGACAGCATAACCCCCTTAAAGATTGCTTCATTCCCAGATGAAGTAAACTGAAGCTCTCCAGGCCAAGCGCTTCACCAGGGGCTAGCAACGATCTACCCTGATAGGTGCGGATAGCATGATCGGATTCAAAATCCCAGGCGACTACGCATCTCTGCTCGCCATTCATGCGAAGAATATGCTCCCAAATATGCTAAGAGAAGGCACATCTGAAGAACAGTTTGGTCACGGGTTTCTTGTTCCTCACCACGTAGAGCACAAGTACCTGTGTTACATTGCTATCCCATTGCATGGCTCTATCGAGAGCGTTCAGCTTACCATGAACCGCAAGCCTAGCAATAAAGCAATGTTTCGGGATCATTGGTTGCGCCCTTACGAGACTAGCTCAGGGCACCATAGCAGCCTTTTGTCTCGACGGCTGCCATGCTCAAGATCATTGGTGAAGGATCGTTTTTCTCGAGGAACCCATATAGCAGGATCCCTTTGATCAATAACCACCTGGGTCCCTTTGATCACAACACAGTCAAAGAAGTCGAGTCGTGGAACGATAGCACCGAACACCTATTTTCGGCTTATGAGCGAAGACTAACCCAATCCAAGCCAATATACAACTTCACCGACTGAAGCTCGCAACTACCAGCTCCTCACTGTTCTTTCACCGTGACTTACGTACGCAATCACGAGTACCATGTTGAGTTCCGCGATCCTGGGAGAAGCACGAACGTTTGCTTTGTATTAATTATTAACTTTTCCGTCAATATGGGATGATTCCCTTTCACACGGTCCGATCTATTTTACCGTCAGAGGTTCTTCAAAAGATGCTGAGGAGGAGCACAAAACACGTTAAAAATTCCCCACGTGTGTGCAATTGGCTTGTCGGCCCTTCCCCCCATGACCCACCCCACGACCCCCCCGCGCCCACACGCCCATTCCCCAACCACCACCCTGACAATAAATAAATTAGTTAAGATCAATAATAATAAAAAAAAAAAGCAGAAAAGAGAGGAAAGTAACGCAATAAAGGTGGTCCAGGAAGGGTTCATTATCCTAGACCAATGAATTCCATAAATTATGAACCTAAATAAAATCCTGTGTAAATATATATGCTAACTCTTTTTTCTTTTTTAAATCAGTATTTGGGAATGATCTCACCATTGACAAAATGTGAAAGGGAAAGTCAAAAAGTTCAAACCGTACTACCCGCAAAATATGTGCATATTCAATCCGATTGAATAGGTCCTTAGGGATGGAATCTACAAAATATAAAATCCAGTAAACAAATATAATTTAAAAAAAAAGCATAAGGACACAGTAGAGCATCTAATTTTAGTCAGCTCCAACATTCCACTGCCATATGACAATAATTATATAACTATAATTATATATATTTACAAAAGAGAGAAAATCGACTTCCCACTAAACCCCCACTTTCTCCACCCACCGGCAATCACATCTAAAATTATTCACAGATTCCATTAAATTAACCAAAATAAAGGGAAACCCTAATTGGAACATGGGCCCATTCCCCCTACTTCAGTTAACAAACATCAGATGATAATGGTAGTGATGGTGATGATGAGTAGGAGGAGGATCCTAACACAACAAAAGCTTATAGCTCTAAAAGTAATGCTGAGCTACAGAATGTCTATCACAGCGGAGTCCTGATTCCTCCCTCTGCCAACCAGACCTTCTCAACATGCTGAAAAAGTAACAGGCAGGGGCCACTTTGGCCACAAAACAAAATCAACCAGCAAATTCAAAAAGACAGCAAATGACTCGCAAAGAGAAGCCAATTAGGTCGATGTCTTCGGTTTTTGAGTTTGTGCGGAATCCAAGCTCCTCATTTTACCTTAGTCTTCTACTGAGGATACCAGTTTACTCTCAGAGCGCATCTTCTTCACTTCTTGGCTAGACCATATGAATATCCTTCTAACCATGCTGCAGAACTCCCTGCGAGACAGATTGTCCCCATGAAGTTTGCGTGTCAGGAGATAGAAATGAAAGACGATTTCAATCAGTTTCCATTTCAGTGGAAAAGAAAGGATCTGAGAAGAGAAAAGAAGGGTGCTGTATCCAACTCCAAAACCCAAATTTCCCCTCCATTTCAAAAGAAGAGATCTATGGAAAACCAAAAGGCTCTCTGCAATTTTGCAAACTGAGATGCACACCAAGTCTTCAGAAGAGAATACTTACTGCCATGGGTAATCTCCGACAAGCATCATATCCCCCTCATCATCAGTGTAGACTATTTCCCACTTGTCTCTAGGTTGAAGCTCTCCCTTAATGTCAAACATCTCCTCTAGTTCATCCATAAGTTGATCATATCCTTCCAACGCAGTCAAGTCCACAGCACGACCAACAGCAATACCCTGCATTTGAACCTTCCAGCAAATGATATTGTCAATTTACAATTTACCACATCAGAGTCTTCATAGACAGCATATCTATAGATAGAGGAGGATACAGAAGAATGTATATGCTTCAGCATTATGTATGCACCTTAGTTCGGCTCCTAGAAGAAGTTGAATTCTGCTTATTACGATTCTCCTTTTCCCACGCCTTTGACTTCCCTTGGTCGGTATCCTTAGTGAGCTTTAAAAGTTCAGGTTTCATGTGTGAATCTACGACAGACCCTTCATTGCTAATTGCTGACACATTTACTGGCTCCTGAGGCTGGGGGCTCACAGAATGACTTATCAGGTCAACACCAAACAATCGACAACTAGCAGCTGTCTCAGCCTTTTGAGCCTTCTCATTGGGATTGTTAATTGGTTCAGTTTCAGGCTTTGATGAGTTTGCAGTAGAATAGGCCGAGTGAACACGCCAAGCAGAGACCGCTTTATCTTCCTCAATTGTTTCCTCTAATGTCCGCTGAGTAACAGTTATACAGGAAGAAGAATGCCATGTGACTTGGTTATGGGTCCTCATGATAGGGTTGCAATTGCTGATGCCATCTATAAAACTGCCATTCTTATCTGTCTGGCTATGATGCCACACAACATTATGGTCACCACGAGTTCCTTCAGCAGTACCGCTTGGCTGATCATGTGATTGTGTCAGAGAAGAGGTTCTCAGAGCTGGGGCGGCTGCATCCCCTGCATAGAATGAGCACATATAAGAGAGAAGAATCAAGTTATGAGGGACAGCTAGGAGAGAGAGGAGATTCTAATTTACAAGGAGAAGTATCTTCAGCTGCTCGCACTCTTTTGTTCTTCAATGATGCAGGTTGAGGCAAAGGAGCAGGCACTGAGGTTACAAACGGCTCTATCTCCCATGGAGAAACTCTATCAGGTCTAGGAATAGATGCAAGTTCATCCCATTGAACCTAAGAATAGAAAATAATGAGAATAAATATCTGAAAAACCAAATCCATTGCAAGGATAGAAGTAGTTACCTTCAGACACCGCCATCTTGAATCGGGCCACTGAGGTGAAATATCTTCTACCCCTACTATGGTACCAGAAAACCTGATATATGAAACAAAAATGATGATACATAACTAGTTTTGAAAAAATAAAGCACAAGGAACCAAACTTCAAAACTTGATACCTTCTCTCAGGAGTTTCCTCACCCTCAAACCTCATCCTGAATCTCATACCAACAGCAAACTTATTGTTTACAGACTCAAGATATTTATTCAAGCTTATAATGAACTGACTCATCCTGCCAATTTTGAAAAAAATTAGAGTCAGTGTGAGGAAAAATTAATGAGAAGGAAACAAATAGAAAAATCCCTGATCAGTAAGTCATCACTGCATACCTCGGCTTGTAATAGACAACAAAGAGGGTTTGGGTTTGAACAGCATGAGATGCAGTTGCAAGCACTCCTAAGTGCATGCTCCGACTTGATATCACAGATGATGGCATGCTGCTCTGTTGATGAGCAAGACGCCTGACTCCAACACGTAACTCTCCATTCTCAACCCTATGGTGTTAAGTACAAAAGTTTGAAGCCTTACTCAGAAGAAGGTATTTAGTCAATTCCGATTAAAAACTTCCCATAAAGGAAAATAATTACACTTGAAAAATCAACTCAAAGGTCATACCTCAGGAATACAAAGGAATCCCCAGCTATTAATCTCTTTGAAGTAACAAACGTGCTCCATCCAGTGGTGAGTAAATGCCTCCGTGGTTGACCTATGCATTTGTTTGAGCAGAAGCTTGAGCATAACAGAAAATTAAACAGATCATCTTACTCTCATCAGGATTAATCTCATTACCTCTAAAAATATGCTTAAATTTCCATTCACAACCGTGAAGATCCTTAGCTACCAACTCTTGAGTTGGTGTTGCCTGGTTCATGTCCTGAAGGAAAAGATGAAGACCAGTTAATTCTTTATCAACACAATAAGCAATACAAACCCACACATCTTCAACTCATAGTTACCAGTGGAGGAAGGCATTCAGTTGCATGCTTCTTGAGAATAGAGAAGCCACCATGAGTGCTCGTATCAGATGCAGTCAACACCTTGCAAAAGGAGTGAACTGTTGGTCCAGGAGGCTCAGAAGGGCATTGATCAGGGCTGCTATGCTCCTCTTGCTAAGATAACAATGAAAAACTTGACAATATCAATTGCATGAAACAAAATCTACACTTTTCATGGAGAAACATAACAGAAGAAACCAGAGAGAACAAGGATATATACACAATGACTCTTACATTTGGCTCAGGAATTAGAGTTATCTGTGTGTAGACCTCGTCTGTATCTTGTTCAGCCTATAAATATGAAAGAATCTAAGAGTTATGACCAGATCACAATTTCCACGAATCATTTCAGGCCCAAGTGTGCTGATAAATTACATGAATCACACGGAAAAAAGAGACAATTTTGAACAATCAACTGTATATCCGATTTTTTTTTAAAAAAAACTTTATATTATGAAACTAATGCCTCCATGGACAGGCTTCATCCTGTAAATTCAAATGAAAGCTCTGGACAGAGACAGCGAATCAGATCTAACCAGCTACATATCTATTTCAACATCTCTCAGCAACCGAAGAACCATGTAATAAATACAGAGAGAAGGAAAAGGAAAAAAATTAGTATGATCAGAAGGATACCCGTAACTGAACGCACATAACGCGGCAAAGAATCTTGGAGTTAAGATTAAACAGGGGAATCCTCTGATTCCGTTCCTGGTTCATTGATGCTTCCAACTACACCCACACAAAAATGGCAAAAAGTTGAAATTCGACCAAATATGAAGCCAGCCATATAAGGAAGGTACCAAAAATTACGGAAACCAAAAGCAAAGTGACAAGAACTGCTCACTTGTTCCATGTGACCTTGCGGAAAATAGAAGACCCTCTCTCCTTCACGCGGGACGTCAACAAGCGGCCCCGCGCAAGCCTTCCACAGCGCTTTGTACAGATGGTCATCTAGAGAACCTTCCAAAATGGCAGTGATATCAGAGATGTCTCGAAGTTCTTCAGAAACTCAACGAGAGGAGACTGCGAAGAAAACCAAAAGTAAAAACGGCAGCAGCCGTTGAATATCCCCCCCTACCTTCAGCTCGATTCGCCATCTCCAAGGAGTCTCCGCCAAGTCAAAGCCAGAAGAAGCTCAGGAGCTCAGATGATCTAACCTCTGTCCGCACAGAAAATCACGTTTCCCAGATGAAACGGAACGACGTCGTGAAACCGCCGGCCGCTCCTATTCCTACAGAATTGTAACGTAAAAAGCAGCCAACGAGTATTCGAAGGACCGTTACGAACCGCCGGACGAGGTCGCAAAACCGCTAACCTCTTCGCCTCCTTCCTCTCCTCTCCCTCTCACTCTCTGTATGTGAGCTTTACCTCTGTCCAGAATCAAGGAGAAAACGCCGTCCAAAGAGAATCAACAGTCAGCTCGGGTGCGCGTTTTATTATAGGGCAAGAAGGAGGAGCAGCTTTTTTGGTCCTCGGAAATGGCTCCCCTCTCTCTCTCTCTCTCTCTCTAGTGGTGCAGGTGTGTTGTGTCAGCTGTGTATTGGTTAACTCCCGACGGAGCTGACCCGAGGGTGGAGGGCATAACCGTAGGGTGGGGGTTAACCGGACGGTCAGGGGGGTAACGGTAACGGAATGGCAACGGACGACAAAATGTTAGTTGGGTCGAGATGGAGCTTGTTACATCGCTAATCCATACATTATTGACTTAAGCAAAATACTTATTTAGAAAAAACAAAAGGCTTGAGCAAATGAAAAGGAAGAAATGCACTATTCTACATTTCTATCGTTCGTCAAGTGAAATTTTCTTATTATTAAGTACTATATTGTTGCCTTTATTATGAAAAAAGAAATTAAAAAATGTAAAATCTATTAAAATTAGATAAAAATATCGAGATAATAGTAATTAATTCAACTTATATTGATAGTAGTTATGAAAAAGATTGTTAATAACATGATAAAAGTCTATTGTTCTTACTGAGACTAGAGCATAGCATAGGTAGTTTCACTCTAACTTAGTCCTCAAGGCTGATAACTTAGGTAGAAATTTCATATATATATTTTTCAATAAGTAATATTGACCTACATTTTTTAGACACTGTGTATGAATGAACGAGACAGACATTTGATATAGTAATGTCAATTTAGTATAAGAATTAGGAGATCCTCGATTTAGTTTTACTAGTGATATTTTTCGTAATTTTTCATTCTATTTTATAATCCATTTACTCATTCAAAATCATTAGTCTCCTTTATTAAAAAAAATTATTTATCAAATAATAGACCAAATTAAAGTGAAAATGTAGCTCAAGATATTCAATAGACCACTGTACCATTGAATGGTTGAATTTATCATAGGATGCTTATAATAAAAAAAATAAATCAACTTACCATATATGATACGAAATTATTTTTTAATAAAGGAGATAAATTTTTTTTATCTAAAGAAGGCCACCTTATGATTACTTATTCCCAAGTGTAGATATCCTCATCCATCTTAAGCTAGTACTAAATGAGTAATTTGAGATCCATAATGGCATTCGTATGAAGGGGGAAAAAAACTCTTTCAGCATTAAGGTTATCAATAACAATCCTTAAATATTAAAGCTTCAAAATCATGTAATTGATTTTCCTATATTACGAATTATTTATATAAAGAAATATAATTATAGTAATGGGAGTGGGACATGGGCGGTGGGGCCCTGCCGTCTGACCAGCGGGCAGGCGGGGATTTTAAATGACATGGTGAGTGGTACGGGCACATAGGGAGGCGTGCGGGGTTCGGAGCGACGGAAACCGTTAAAGGCGGGGATCGCCGTTACCGTGGTGTGCCGTCCCTCTAGCTGTCTGCTTCGGAGCAGGCAACAGCGTTGGCTCGAGTTAACCCGGCAGAGTTTTGGGTAAATTAATTAGTTACAATTATTATTTCGCGGAATTTCCCTGCCACCCCTTTAATTAATATTTTTTCTCTATTTTTTTCCTCGGAAATTTATGATTGTTAGTTTGACTTGCAGAACTTGGCCGGAATTCCACACAGCTGCCAGTTCACAAGTTGGGCTCGTACGTTCTTGTTTGGGAACTAACACAAGTTCCTAAGCCGAGCAATAAAATGTATCTTACTGTATAGTCCAATTACATGGCCTGTAATTGTGATTTTTCTCCTGAAAATAAAAGCTTACGGTAAGTTAATTTGATAAAAATTGGATCGGTGTCCTTCAATTCAACCCAGACAACGATGACGTCATAATATAAATGTGTTAGATAATTTCCCATTTTGTAATTCAATCAAAATTGGTAATACTTAAACTCTTACGTCATAATAATTTATTGAATACCGTTCCGATTTAAGACGTTGGTTAATAAATCTATTGAAAATAATAGAAAAGGAAATTGGTTAGTCTATGTATTCCTTCTTATACCGGGGACAGTTCTACGCTATTACTTAGAAATCGAAATGATTTTTTTTGGGCGATCAAGGATGGTCCGATGTAGTACCAACCGATGTTGAATCTCTTCTATATTTGCTCGAACACTTCCACGAAACCCTATGTAGGTCATTTTGTATCCGGCAGAGATGAGCATAAAAAAAAGATTGGGAATATGCAACTTTATGTATTTGATATGTGTTGCAGTCATACATGCGTTTCCAAGGAGTTACTCGGCAAACTTATTGAAGAAGCTCGATACAATAAACTATAAAGATGGGAGTATATGGAAAGTTATCCAATTAACTTATAATAAAACTTAGTTGATGATAACATATTATTGTAGAAAATAAATTTTGACTTAATATTATGTGTTATTAAAAAATTTAATAAATTTTATCTGTAGCGAATGCTTGAACTGGGTCAATAATTTAAGTGAGTATCCTTTTCCCAATCATAAATTCTCTTTATTCATAAAAATTGAAAGAAGAAAGTTAGGCGAATAATATTATGAGTGAGAGAATAGTATGATTTGTGGAGGCTTCTTTTCTCTTTCTTCTTCTTTTTTCCTCCTTGTCCCTGGAAGACAACATATAATGGAGTAGCATTACTTTAATCCTATCTTTAATTATAATAATCAATAAAAAAAAATTTAAAAATTTTTGCAGGCACAATAATGATAAAGGTTTCCCCTTCCATCTTTACATCTTCATATCACCTGAAGCTTCCCTCTGTCCCCCTATTAAGGATATATATATATATATATATATAGAGAGAGAGAGAGAGAGAGAGAGGGAGAGGGAGAGAGGAAGAGATGGCTTACACTCCCATTAAGCTAATGGCTGAGCTATACATTATGATTAATTTGCTTATTCGTTAATTATAATAATTAGTTCATTAATTAATCTACCTCTTTCTTAGTCTTCTCTTTGATCGCAAGAGCAGGCATGTGGGAGGCCATAGAAGAAAAAGAGAAGAAAAAACACAGCAAAATTTCATATATAATAATAGAATTTAATAAAGATTTATTTTCATCATTCTTACGTGATGATGTTAGAATACGTTTTTTAACATCTTTATTTTTTTAAATAACTTTAAAATCTATGATTTATCCGGCTCATGAAGAACTCCATCCACTTCGTAAAATGACTTTTTTATTTAACAACGGTGAGATATTTATTTTCGACCAGTCTGTTCAGATATCGACTCTACCTAGCAAGCTATGATATGTAGTTTCGAACTCTTATACTGCCGTTGTCCACGTGGGATGATCCCAGTCGGCTTATCGATTTCTTTGTGCCACGACTTACACACGTAAGCAAGGGTTTTGCCAAAAATAATAATTAAATCGTATTTAGTGGCGAGGGACGAGTATTTATCTTTTATTTTCCTTTTCTTTGTTTTTTTCTGGCTGACGTGTTTAATTCTCTTTAATATTTAACACGGACAAAGCATTGTAGATACCAATGAAAATTTGGACTTGTGTGTGCCTTGCCGACTCCGCACATAGAACACACGGTCGCCCTCACTAATCGGTCGTAAAATTCTTGTATTATCGGTAGCTTTTTTCCTCCAAAGTCCAAACCCTTTTTTTTTAAATTTTATTTACTGTAATAATAATTCAAGTAAGCAAAAGAATCTAGGGATACACATAATTCGATTTATTAAATTAAATTTAAGATGATTTCTTGATCTTAAATTAAATACGTGAGCTCACGTAATTGGTTTTCTTTATTAGTGAAAAGCATAGCCCATGTTACAGATCTCTCATTGGGCAGGGCATGCCATCAGAAAAAAGTATTAAGGATGCTCATTAGAAAAAACCGATCGGATAATCAATGGTTCCTCTCTCATGAAGGCAGTCTACAATATAGAGGCATTACCCTCTACTTATTATTATTATTATTGAGTAGAAATGTAATGGTTATATTATACCGACATAAATGACAACCAAGCTCCAAAATGCATATAGGCAGCATATGGTCTAGCCTGAGCCTATACTCTGCTCAATACAATCCGTAATCGCTTTGATGTGAAGTTCCACCAATAACATCGTACAAAGGATATGGGGCCACGAGCAGCGGTGGCTCAAGAAAGTACAGAGTGTCTTGAACATGCGAAGAGCCTACGAGGCGAGCCAAGCATAGGATCCAAACATAAATGATCATTTCTTCCGCTATAACAGAGGAGACCACCCAGATATCTCGTTCTTCACATCCCCAGTATCTGAAAGATTGTTCGATTCTGTGTAGATCCAAGTTTAAATGGAGTCACTCCACCTTAATTAGATCATATTATTTGTTTCATGTCAATCATGACACGAAGATAGGAGATAATTTATTCCTGATTACAGTTAAAATCCGCGTGATATTTCCATTAATTTTTATTTTCAATCCTACCATCATTATTTCAATCAACCGGTACAGACCCAGGAAAACGACCCTGCTGTGTCCTCGCCAGTATTCACCACTAGAATCAGCAACTTGCGGTTTACCAGACACCGGTTGGTGGCTGCCTAAAGTGGAGTTACTGCATTATTGAACTTCTATAATGTTTATCCATTTGATGGGAAGGAAAGAGGATATTATTTTAAGGGGAAGGATATCGAACTATCCGGATTAATTGTTACAGCAAAGAAAAGATTAAAATTAAAAGAACAAACTAAAGAAGACTGACATTTATAGATGAGGAGACCCTTTCGGACTTGAATTCTTCCCTCCGTTAATTTCCCCCTTTTTTTGTCTAGACGATTCATGTTTTCCGAGGGAACGTGACAAAAGGTCCAAGTCAAGGGGAAATGTATGGATGGACAGGATCAATGGCGGCCGTGGAAGAAGAATACTTTGGTTTTGGTTCCTTTTCTGGGGTCATTGTCAGAGTATAACCGTGTCCCGGGTCAATGCCTGCTGAGCTTTCGGATCTGTATTTCCAGAGGATGCCCGGATCTTTCAGCTGAGGATACGAGAATGTAACCTTGTGCATTCCATTCTGGGCACCGAGAATTTGCTTAAATTAGAGACTATTATAGGTAACACGAACATGAATTATAAATTGAGCAGTCCCCCTCTAATGGGGTGATCGATTGCTGAGATGCACCGTGGAAATTGAACTGACGTCCGCCCCCTCTTGGCCCGATATAATTCATTGATATCTTGATCCGTCCCAGGGCTTGGATGTCTCGATGATTTCCATATACGGGGGATTATTTGGAGTGGTTAACAAGGGAACCAGGTACAGCTCAATGGAAGTCTTAAGGAAATTCTGGAAGAAGTAAGCTCTTCGAATCGTTCAGAAATTACTGAGCCATAGACAAGAAACAACCTTTATTCGCTCAGAATCACCGAGTTTGCATAAACATCAGCTAGGAGATTCAGAACGTTGGAGAAGATCAAGAAAATGGAAGGACAACACGACTCCTTGCGCAGTTATTTTTTTTTCCTGCCATCGCCTACTATTGTAAGCTCCCGGCTAGACCCTGAGGAAGAACATATTCTATGGAGAAGAGAACTGGTGCACGATTGGGTTTGATTTTGATGCTCATGGCCTGAAAGGAGCGAAGACCACAACTGAATTGTGCCCGCCAAAGCCAAAGGAATTCGATATAGCTGCAGAGGGATGATACATAAGTTGATCAATTCTACGGTGGCCTTACTGATTAGGTTGAGCATTTTTTGAGATTTTGGACCATTCATCATAAACTTATGAGTAAATTAACCCACAACCTGTCCATACTAGTACAAACAAATGGAGTGCCTTATTGGCATAGAGCAAGAGAGTTTGGAACATACCAACGTTAACCTCATGCTTCTTTTTTACATTTGGGACCGTGTCGATTGTAACATCAGTTTCCAGATTCTGCATTACCACAACAATAAAGAAAATTCATCCAGAGTATGAGATGCATAATGGGAAAGGAGAATTGTGAAGATGGGCACTGAGATGTCAGGTGTGGTACATATTGGTTGATGGTCGGATGAACCCATCTGGTGGTGATGGCTTTTATAGTCGCAATGGCTTCAAGGCCTCCTGCCGCCCCGAGTCCATGCCCGATCATCGACTGCAAGAGGGTTAAATCGCTTTGAGTCTTTGAGAGGAAGGAATGTAAAAATTATTTCCAGCAACCAATCTTGATCTTGAAATTTTGATGCCCAGTAAATGATATTGGCTTCTGACCTTGGTGCCATTCATCTTCATCTCAGATGTGTCCTTAAAGACCTTTTTGATTGCATTGACCTCCGCTAAGTCTCCAGCAAGGGTTGATGTTGCGTGGGCATTCACGTAGTTCACCTATAAGCAGTGGACCGATCATTGCATTGCCTTTAGTCGTAGATGTTAGCACCTAGCAAAAACATTCGGCCTTGCAAAGCAAAACGTTTGATCAGAATTAGCATTTCACCTCTTCAGGGGAAACACCTGCATCTTCTAAGCTTTTGCTGATGCAAGACGAAACACCGAGGCCATCCGATCGAGGATCGGTCATGTGATGGGCATCACAAGTTATGGCTCCTCCTAGATACTCTGCAATGATATTGGCTCCTCTCTTCATGGCATGCTCCAGGCTCTCCATAATCTACGCGTATTCTCAAGAAAAACAGCACCAGTAAAACCGGAAAACACACACGTATATGTTATAAAAAGCTCAAATACTTCAACTTGTCTATAATAGGAAAAACAGTTGCTTGGCGTGATATGAGAGTATGCATTTCGATTCTGTTCATATTGAACCTGTTATATTAACTTGATACGCATTGTTAGTGCACATAACTCCTACCACTTAGTTTTTCAGAAAAATTAGCACAAGTTGGGAGAGAATTACCAGAACACCGGACCCTTCTCCCATGACAAAGCCATCGCGATCCTTGTCCCAAGGTCTCGAAGCCTTCTCAGGGTCCTCATTTCTCTGCGACAAAGCCCGGCAAGCGATGAAACCTCCCACCCCTGTGGGCATGATTGCGGCTTCTGTGCCTCCGGCCACCATGATATCAGCCTCGCCTCTTCTGATGTGATTGGCAGCTGCATAGAAGCAGTAATTCGCAGTCGCACAAGCAGTCGAGATGGAGTAGTTCGGCCCCATTAGTCCGGTGTCTATGGCCAAGAGAGCTGAGCCCATGTTGGTGATGGAGTAAGGGATGAAGAATGGAGTAATCTTCTTGTATCCCTTTTGGATAAGTGCTTCTACTCCGTTGCTGAAAGCTGTTAGGCCCCCCATTCCCGATCCAACTAGAACTCCGATCCTTGTTCGGTCCATCTGCATGACAGAACAAAAGAGTTCAGTTAAACCGGTTCTAAGTATGTGGTTGGCAACAAATGTTTCAAGAATGAACCCGATATCAATCATAATACTCATACAACATCTGACTATGTTGTTATGTTATAAAAAGTGTAGTTCTCATTTTGAATCACAAACTGGTTCCTATATTCCCAAATTTTCCCTATGCATGGAAGGAGATTGGCCTTTCACAATTTCACCGAATTAACATACGGTTTCAAGAACTTCGGTTCCAAGATTGGCATCATCAAGGGCTCTCCGCCCAGCAACCAAGCAATACCGCCAGCAGTCATCAAGGCGGCGATCATTCTTCCCATCAATGTAGCCCTTCGAGGAGAAATCACGGATCTGACCCGCAAACCTCACAGAGAAGTTCGAGGCATCAAACCGATCGATGAACCTGATACCACTCTCTCCTTCGAGGAGCTTGCTGTAGAATGTGTCGATGTCGCTTCCAAAAACTGAGACTAGGCCCATCCCTGTTATCACGACCCGCTTTTTGGGATCCTTCTCTCGCTTTGGAGCTGAGACAGTTGGGGAGGCCATGGCCTTGATCCCCCCGCATTTTCCTGCTGCGAGTCAAAGGAATGCCCCTAACACATTAGCACTAATCCCTGAATAAAAGAGTCAGGAGAAGAAACAAAGCTTAAGGCCAATCCATAAGGCACTAGAAATGGAAGACATCAGAAGTCTTCTAGAGCTGCCCGACTTTCTTATCAGAAATGTACAAACAGGTCTACCCGTACCAATGATGAAACATTTTTAGAATCAAGACATATTACTTTCATGATCTGTAAGCTCTAGTTATTATCCATTAGCAAGTCCACAAGATTGGTTTGACCAGTACCCGTCCAAATGATGCCTCATTTTATACTATAGAAATGTTCGAACGGCTCAAGATATATCAAATCAACAGCTCGATTAATTGAGAATCTTAAATAATCTAAGCATCATTCTTACTGGACTTAGAAGCGATTTTCCCATTAGCCGAAACCAGCGAAACTGCCATCTTCACACTGTCCAATGGCCTGAGCCCATTGTACTGAACCAGAGGGGATGACACATTAACGCTACCCGGCTCTCTGCTCCTTAGCAGCAGCCCCGAAGAGCAAGTCCCTGCAACTCCCGCCATTTCCTCTCCTTCCTTCTCTGATCCTTCGTCCTCTTACAAGCAGAGGAGGTCTTTCGTTATAAATGAGAATCGAGGAGAGAGGAACTTTGAACTTCCAGAGGGAGGGAGGAAAGAAGAAAGGGCCGACAGAGAGGAGGCTGCTGCTCTTTCTTGCAGAGTCCGCCCGGTTGTTCTTGTTCTGTCTAGTGTGGTGAGCTACAAGGTGGCGAGGATGTCAAAATGTAAAAATCTTAATAAAAGGGGGAGATAAGCAGAGAGTCGATGAGAGGAAAAGGAGAAAGTTTTTAGCAGTTTCTAACAAACGGGTTAACTACCATAGACAACCAGCTCGAATTCAACGGCAGATGAGCTGTCCAACTTTGCCGCCATATTTCGCCTCAATGCCTACCAGCTCTAGCGGTTAGCTGTTTATTGCTCCGCCAAGAATAATCTAGGCAGTCGCATGTGCGCCGGCAGCCCATCAAGCCTGGCCCGGGTGAGTGAATGGGCCTAACTGGGTCCATTTTGCTGGTTCGTGTATGTATGTAGTATTCCTTCGAATTAATCCATCCGGCCTCCATTCATGGCCATTGAAATCGGCTGAGAGATATGCAGGCCCATTAACATCCAGGAAAGGAAGACTCAACAGTATGATCGATTGAGATGGGGTCGATCGACCTTTTTTATTCCTTAAGCAATGCCGGTGTTCGTCCAAAGTTGGGCAAGACATATATATATATATATACATGGACGAAGGGTCCAGTGAATTTGTATTGGATATGGCGAGAACTATGCATGAGACGAACTGTCCTCCCATTTGTAAAACACACACGCGATGAGCTAATTCCATTTCCTCTGCAACTTTTGCCATAAAAAAAACGTTCAATTTTCACGATACGAAAGTCCGCGGGGATTCAGAATCGAACTCCGCCGGGTATACTTTTAGCAACGCGGCATGAACCTCCCAGACGACTTCCTTTAGTTGCGGGGGAGCAGTGGCCGGCGTCAGCGTCCCCCGNAACGCGGCATGAACCTCCCAGAGGACTTCCTTTAGTTGCGGGGGAGCAGTGGCCGGCGTCAGCGTCCCCCGACAATCCATATAATAGAATATTCTAACGTGGCATGCATTATTGGAAGTCAACCTCTATCCGCCTATTTTCTAATCTGTTATTTTTAGATCTGAGAACATGTCTACTCATAGGCCATTCCATTGTGGGTGGTGACAGAGTGCATGATGGAAAGTTTGAATGCATGACCTCACAGGCTCCCTATTAAATCTAGATGCTCTATCGCCTTAAATTGATGGCTAGGATGTGTTAAAGATTATTTTTTTCAACTTATTACAGAAAAATATGTAAATTTATAATAAANTGCTCCCTGTTAAATCTACACGCTCTATTGCCTTAAATTGATGGTTAGGATGAGTTTTAACTTATTATAGAGAAAATATGGGAATTTATAATAAAATAAAATAATAAAAAATAAAGAAATATAAGAAATTTTTTGGATTATTATTTTGGACTGAGGATTAATTTTACTATTGAAGCTATAGCTTCACAAAATAATGTTGGAGTGCTTGCTTTTTGTATTGAATGCCTGGAATTTGGTATGCGGGGATTATATTGAAGTAATATACGGGTCATTATTTCTTATTTGTATAATATTTTGAATGAGAGA
>CXYZ01006865.1:2068627-2079975 GCA_900006705.1 Sonneratia caseolaris
TATATATATAAACTAAAATTACAGTTTAAGCCTCGCGTGCACAGTAAAATAGATACTACCAGGAACTTAATGTATGGTNAGCCTCGCGTGCACAGTAAAATAGATACTACCCGGAACTTAATGTAGTTCACCCAAATAGGGTAAAGTTAGGTGAAATCTTGGACTTTCCAATTGTGCTCTAAATTTTTTGCATTAGTTTATACCAAATGATGTCGGTTACCGGAAATGATGCCGAGGACCGTAAGGCTCTGACACGGGAGGCAAACAGAGGGGAGTTAGTTGGAGGTGAGGAGGAGAAAGAAGACGAGACAACGGCAAAACCAAGAGACCTAAAAGGCAGCGGTAATTCCAGAGGTAATTTGTTATGTCTCAGTTTGTGTCAACGCCAAAAAGATTCGATCTTTTTCGTGCCCATTTTGCTAATTTCTAATCTCGGCACTGATTCTCGGGGGGTATTCTGAGAATGGGACAGTGAAAGAACAAAAGAACATTCATTTTGCTGTTTTTGATTCCATCTCGGGATTCCCTTTTTGCAATATTGGGTCCTACCGCTTTGATTACCTCGTAGATTTATGCTAGTGGAGAAGGAACCCAACAGGGGTTCAGAGTTTACCTGCTTTGACTTTTGTTGATAAAGCTGCATCTACCAATTTTAACTTTTCTACTGTTTAGCTCTGTGGAATTAGTCTGCTACTTTGATGTTGAGTACTAGTTTACGGATGAGAGCCTAGATGTTAGAGCTATTCTTCAGAATTATTGGATGATTTGAATGAAGGGATTGGAAGAAATCCACAGACCTTTCTGTAATTAGGGATGCTACCTCTTCCTTGTAAAGCAATGCCACAGCTGGGATGGGCCGCTAAGGATACCGTTGCTCTTGTGAATTCAGAATTCTTTATGAATTTTTTCATCTACAATTTTTGCCCCACTAGGTGAAAATGCAAGCAGAGATTAGATTCGGCTAAATTTTTATCAACTGTGAAAAATTCGACATCACATGCATGAATAATTTCTTGCAAATCCTTGACACGGGACATATAATTCTTAGTATAAAAATTTAAAGCATCTTTTCAGCATTTTATGTTCCTGATATCTGCAGGCGTGATATTCCCTCCTAGCTATGAGTTCATTTTTGACCTGCTTTTGCATGAAGGAAGGCTGTCGAAAGAAAGGGTTCGAGGACCCTGTTGTTCTTGCTTCTGAGACATATTGTAAGGAGGAATTCTTAAAAGATGAACATAGTTTTGCTAATAAAGGGATTCACGTCCACATCCAAAACTTACTGCAAGAAATTTGAATTTAACACTGTAATTGTGCTTTCCAAATGATTTGGCAGTTAGTGTGAATGAAGTAGAGGCTCTCTGCGATCTCTTCAAGAAGCTGAGCAGTTCAATAATTGACGATGGCCTTATTCACAAGGTATTTTCCTAGATATTTGAATCCATGACACATTAGAGTTGTGCACACTTTCTTCCGATGGCATTTACATCCTGAATTCTTGAATGCTAATTGCATCTAATTTTTCCTTCGGGCAGGAAGAGTTTCAGCTCGCACTATTCAGAAATAGTAGTAAACAGAATCTTTTTGCAGACAGGGTATGTATCTTTTCTGTATCAGTCTCAATTCTGGGCTTCTATTGGTTACAAGATGAGTGACATTTCTCTCCCCTTTGTTCATTACCATGCTCAACTTAATCTTGTGATAATCCGTCCTTCTTGAGGTTTTGAGAAATTGACTGGTTAGCACATGAAAATTTTCATCATTGTTGTTACAATAGTGGTGCAACTTGTCCAAAATATTCAATGCAGGTGTTTGATTTATTCGATGTTAAGCACAACGGTGTTATCGAATTTGGAGAGTTTGTCCGCTCATTAAGTGTCTTCCATCCAAGAGCCCCAGAAGCTGACAAAATCACCTGTATGACATGATGAATGGCAGCACCTTGAAAATTTGTTCTTATTTTCAGTAATCAATATTTCATCATATGCTCACTGTGAGTAACCCCTGACAGTTTTATTCAGACTGTATGATTTGCGGCAAACAGGTTACATTGAACGTGAAGAGGTAATTTATCATCTCTGTTTTAAGGTATTGTTAATAAGCCTGTCTCATTTCTAACTGATGTTGAATTTCTTCATATGGTGGTGAAGCTGAAGGACATGGTGTTGGCTCTTCTAAGTGAATCAGATCTGCTACTTTCTGATGATGTAATTGAATCAATCATTGATAAGGTATGAAATATTATACGTCTGGACTTCGCCAGGTTGTTGATAATCTATTTATGGAAGATTCTTGTTTCCATTTTATGATTTTCAATAGACAATGATGGAGGCAGATAAGAAAGGAGATGGAAAGATTGATCTAGAAGAGTGGAAGGAGTTCATTGCAAGGAACCCGTCTCTCATCAAGACTGTGACCCTGGCACATCTAACGTGGGGGTCCAAAAGTTGCATAATCTGTTTAACAACCGATCTTGAAGTAAGACAGTGTCCATTGACTATGAGTTTCTGCCTTACAGGGACATAACCTTGTCATTTCCCAGCTTCGTGATGGACTCTAAAGTTCAAGATTAGAGACGCAAAGAATGGACTCTGTCATGAAATTATTCCTCATCTGATTTTCGAAGATGTAAAGAAGTTCAGATTCAGCATGGAAGAGGACTCTGTAAGGATAGTGTAACCCATAAAATTAGTTCACCTGATAGAGAATCTGTTGAAGAGTGGATTCATGGCTAAGTTTGCGTTTTGGCCAGTACAAGCAGTTCTTGGACTCTCAGATACAATGTGCGTTTGTGGTACATCTTGCCTGATTAGCTTACATTATGTAATAGAGCCTATAGGATGAAAATTTCAAAAGATACAGATTTTGAGAACAACCTGTGAAACTTTGTAAAGGAGGTGGTTAAACGTGCAGGACCATGTTGAAAAGTAACTTGGACGATGATGCGTTTGGTCTATGTGCTTTTCACCCATAATGTGCTCTTCTTGCTAGTGTTCTGTATTGCATATTTATATGTGGGGTTTTCTTGTCGATGTCTTGAGGCATGTCTCTTCTAGTGTGGAGTCATGCATATCGCTTGAAAGGGTCTGACATGCCATGTCTATTTGGTTGAGTTCTGATCGAGAAGTTGTTCGACAGCTGCGTTACAGGACAAGCGTTTCCAAGAAAAGTTACGTACTCATTCTCCAGACAAAGAGTTCCTGAACCCTGAAGAAGAGAAATGGGTAGGCAACATTTCTTGAAAAGAAACCCAAGATCTCGAAGAATACGATGCTCATGTGTCATCCATCCCCAGTATAATAGCGGAAGGTCTGAGAATTCTCTGTTTTCCTCTGCCAAAGAAGCTACGTTAGGTATTGAAAAACAACCATCCATGTGCTCTAGAAGGAGGAACCAAGTTCCAATTATTTCAGGTGGAGTAAATTAACATCATGGAAGAAGAATTTTCAATGCCAGGTTCAAAGAATGAGTTTTCTCCAATGTGCGAGCTTGAATTTATGAGCAGGCCAAACTCATACGACAGTTTCAAAAGTTGGCAGAAGCTAGCCGGTCAGTTTCCAAACCAGCCCAACTCGTGTTTTGCAGGCTCTGAATTCATACGGCAGTCCCATATTCAGTTCTTTTGTCATTAAAATCAGAATACTAGTGGCCCTCTAGATAGGTGGCACTTGATTCTCTCCCTGCTTGGTCCGGTTCAAAGCTGAAGAAGGCAACTCTACGTGACCACGACAAGAACAGTCCCAGTAATATTAAGCCATTAGATTCTGTGAAAGACCCTACTCTCCCATGCAAGAATAGCCGTTGGGACTTTCATTGATTCTGCTCGGGAAATTATTAAGAAAACCCCCTTATTAGAATACTGAATTCAAGCCAGACATGAGTCCGTCTACGTTATAGAGTAGAAGATGTCCATAGATAACTACAGATATATACGTATATATGCAGAGCCAGTGAAGTGTGCAACATCAAAATCTCCATTTAAGGGCTGTGTCTGTGGGAAGCAGAAACTTGGGCGCAAAGATTTTGCTCTTCTTGCCCCTCAAACCTGCTGTAAGCATCAAAAAACAAGCTCAAGACTGTCAAGTATCGATGTAACATTATCATTTTATCTCATGGCTTCCCTCCTTTTGTTTTCATTTTGCACCTTTTTGAATCATTCACTATTGTACAGTTAACGAAATGGACATTGAAGCCCATTACGTGCTGTTCGAGAAACTGAGCCGTTCCCTGGTTGATGATGGACTCATAATTAGCAGAGTAAGCTTTCAATCTTCCACCCATAACATGTGCATGGATAAACATTAAATTTCCAATCCTGCAGGATGAGTTTCATCGCGGATTACTTAAGAGTAGCAAGAAGCAAAGTCTCTTTGCAGATCGGGTCAGCCATCATCACAGATGCAATATTTATCATTCGTAACTCAGTCTGTCGTTCTGTTGAAGTTCAATCTTCTGCACTGCCGTACTCCGCTTTTTATTTTTCCCCACGTATCTTCAAGCTCTTTGACCACAAGCACGATGGGATGATAGATTTTCAAGAGTTTGTTTGTTCTTTGAGTGTCTTCCGCCCTGAAGCTGCTCCAGATGAAAAGGCTGCTGTATGTAGCCTCCATGGTATTTTATTTGTCCGTTGATTTATTTTTAAACGCAGAAAATTATCATTTACGTTGTAATAAAAGATAGTGACTTAATACTACAGTCGTCTCCAAGTTGTACGACACGTGGGAGACAGGCTTCATCGAACGTGGAGAGGTAAAAAGACCAAGTCTCAAACTTGAAGTGGATCAAATAAGTTCCTGTAAAACATAATTTGAGGCGTGGGAAACTGTCCTTAAAAATCATGTTATGAAAGGTCAAGGAATTGAACTGGGCCCTTCCGAAGGAATCAGATGTGGTCTCCATGAGTGAGATCATCGAAGCAATAATCAACAAGGTATTGCTATGAGTTGCAGCACCCACAGCTGATACTTCACCTATCACATGATTACTTAGAAATGACTCTTGCAGACGTTCGAGGATGCAGATTTGAAAAGAGATGGAAAGATTGATCTTGACGAATGGAAACAATTGGTCACACGATATCCCTCAGTACTGAAGAACAAGACCATCCCGTATCTCCAGTAACGCACAGGGATGCTTGAGTCAGTTTTTTTTGCAGTTGGATAAGAAGGTCGCCATTGCTTTCATTTTTTTTACAAACNACACAGGGATGCTTGAGTCAGTTTTTTTTGCATTTGGATAAGGTCGCCATTGCTTTCATTTTTTTTACAAACCTGGATGGCAGTTACTTGATCCGCGTTAGCAAATTTACCAGGAGAACTGCAGGATTTCAATCTAGACAATGATTTATGGGGTATCTCTTGTGCAGGGACGTCACAACTGCATTTTTGAGCTTCATGGTCAAACCTGAAATTGAAGATGATCCTAACTATTCTTAGATATCTGCAAAATCACGTAACTACATTTTCATATTAGCACAACAACGGCAACAGAAGTTGATTACTCAGTTCAACAAATCTCACGCTAGAGATATACAACCACGAAAGGACAAGAAGTGCTGTCATTGTACAGTTCCCCATGACAAATTATCACAGAAGCAGCCTCTTAGTGGGTCACTTGGCTCTATGGATGACTAGTTAGGGTCACCATCTGCTCTAAGTTCATGGGGTAGCACATGTTCGTGTGAGACCCATTCCATACATTATCTGCAAGGATTGCATTCACTGCATCAGTTGGATGGAACTGGTCCCACCATATATGACTTGAAGCATTAACACAAGCCATCTCAGAAGATAAGCACATTATCCATCCCTTGTATCTTCCTAACCCGCAACACGCTTCTGATATGACCTCGAGACCTTTAAGAAAACCCAATAAAGCTCTCGTCATGTCACATTACCATTGGCTTCAGAATGAAGGACTGGAGACAGACAGGAATAGGATAGCTAGTTTTAAGTAAATCTGCTTGGTATAGATGTTATATTTCAAAGGTGAGAGAAAACACTTAATTAATAAGTGATCTAACCGTATCGTTCATGATTCTTCATTATATCCATTGAGCCCTCAAACACATCGCAGAAGATGATGTCCCCATCAGAGAGATCTCTATTCAGCTCCCAGACCATTTGTCTCATCACGAGGTTGAATTCCATCACTTCATCGTTAATTTCCTCGATGCACTCTCCTTCCTTGCTATTGTACTCCCACAGGTAGTGAGGAGCACACCCGATTGGTGCCAGCCCCATCACCACAACCCTTCTCACGAACATGTTATGCAAGTTCTGCAGCCACTAATTCAAAACTTCATCTCACAACTAAAAGATGAAACATAAGAAAGAAAATATCTTGCTCGAGTCACAGAAAGATTGGTCAGGTGGAGGAATAGACCTTGATTTCCTGCCTAACAGTGGATGCCAAGAACTGAGCAAAGCCCCATGGGAGAAAAAGATTCTGAACTCCTGTTTCGTTTTGAAGGTAGTAATGGATATAATCGTTGACCCCAATGGAGATGTAGACCACCGAATGGGTGATAAGTTCTTTAGTGGAATCCTCTCCAATGTGTAGGATGAAGCGTTGAACCGTATCGGCGAATTGTTGTATCTGCTGTGAAAAGGAGACATGCTGACCCTGTAACAAAATATTTTAATTATTCTAGAACTGTATGGTGACACCATAAGAAAGAAATAAACTAGAAGGTGCAGAGTTCTACCAATTCTGAACCACTGGAGAAGATTATCCCGGAGGCTGCGGATGCAAAGTTGATACCACGGATCATGGCCTCAACCAACCCTATCTGTCCAAGATAACTTGGGACGAATGGCAGTCCGAGTTTCAGTGCTGGAATTCAAAGTAAGAATGGCCCTATGAAAGAGAGTGATTGCAAGACAATATGAAAGAAAAGCNGGAGAGTCCTCATGGGGGAAAAGAGAAACCGGACGAGAGTGATTGCAAGACAATATGAAAGAAAAGCATTCCGTGGCTTGTCCTGGTAATGAGATCTTCAGACTTCCATCACTGAGATCACAGAATCAAGAAACTGATATTTTCGACGAACTGACCTTTGCAGCCTAAACTCACCGAGATAATCGACAGGGATTCTCCCATTGGAGAACCTCCCAGTGGGGCTGTGAGTGTCGAAGTCGCGGCCGTAAGGTGGGTGGTCGGCCCGAGCGAAGGTGCCGAGAAAGTTGTTGGTGCCGGAATCCACGGAGGAGTCGCCCAGCACGAACAAGGCAGGCACCGAAGGACCTGAAAGAGGAAATGGAGAGGCTGCTGGCGCCGGGGCGGGTGGGGGCGAGGAGTTGACGGCCGGGGCAGGGGTCAGCTGTGGATCAGCGGAGAGGGAGCTGATGAGGGAGAGACTGAAGAAGAGGAAGAGCGGGAAATGGATCAACATTGTACGGACGCGTAATAGCAGGGGGAAAAGCGGCGGAGGGTCAAGTGGCGGGTAAATACTGGACTCGGCGGTTATTCTAACTAACTGCAACTGTGGCGTTATTTTTGCTTTTACTATTAATTTTTTTTGCCCGAGCTGAATGCCGATTATGGAATTAGACTTAGACCCGACAAGAGAATATGATGTTAGACAATAACGTGTGTGTAGATATACATACACACACACACACACATATATATATATATATGTATGTATCCAATGAAGCTTTAACAGCATTATTGAGACGCTGAATTAATTTTTTTAACATTTTTTCAATTAATCAAAATTAGCAATTAGTTTAAACTGTAAGGATAATTTCTGGAAAAGGAAAACAAAAAACCAGTAAGGATTATTTAGTAAATTCGCACCGCGAAATGCCCCGCTCGCTCCTCCGGTCCAGCATCCTGCACCGACGGCAATTATGGGAAGACAGCTTGGTCCGTCTCTCGACAACTTTGTTACTTCAATTTCCATATTTTACTTCTCAAATGAGATATTATATGAGGTGATTGTACGGAAAACGGAGACAGTTCCGTTGGGGGTCGTTGTGTGGGGTCAAACGAACCTTTTCCGTATGTAATAGAATGGCATAAATATGAAATCCAACGGCTAGATTTAAATGGTCCGTTCCTTCCTTCACCGATTTCCTTCGGCCTTTTCGCTCTCATTGGCGTCAGAGTTATCGCAAGAGAGAAAGTCGGCTGAACGATCGAGCTGTTAGAGCAGATGTCTCTAATCTCGGAAAAATTGCATCAATCCGCTCAACTGATCACCAAAATCTGATCTGACCCCCTGATCGATTTAAGCTTTCCTTTTCGCTCATTTCCTCTTCGATTCTTTCCTGTGGGTAAGAATCCCTACACTCCTTCCACTGCCCTCGAAATCTAGCTCCAATCGTCCTGCGGTTTTCGCATGAAGTGGGAGTTTGGGAAGGATAACTTTCCGGGGAGCCCCGATTTCTCCATCGCCTCGGAGCTCCTATACAGAGTTCGGGCGTCTTTGTTTCGTGGGGTTTCCCGCACATTTTGGGGATTCGGGAATTTATCGTCTGCCCATAAAGTTCCTCGAGATTTCCAGTACGTTTTTGGGATTTGGAGGATTTGGGGATTTAGCTCATCCCTATTCTTCTTCCTTCTCTTTCCATTTTCTTGTACAGCTTGTTTAGTTTCTTCTTCTTCTTCTTCTTTATTTGTTTTGCTAGAAAGTCGGGTCTTTTAATCAATCCGATTGATTAAGGGGCCGATGACTGAAGGTGAAGATATGGCGACTGTATACGAATGAAGAGGGTTTTAAAAAAAAGAATGTATGGTTAGACTTTTTTTTTTTAAACATTGCACCGTGAAAGGATACCCAGCTTCGTCAGGTGCGGCAAAGAAGATTTTTGTAATGGCTCTTGCTGGTGTCGCTCTGTGTCCCGCACGCCAAGATTCAATGCAGTTCTCTGGTCATTGCTACAGCCCCAGTGAGTCGATCCTATTATATCTGACCGTTTCTGGCTCCATGATCCCAATGCGGGTCTTGGAGTCCGACTCCATAGCTTCTGTCAAGCTTCGGATCCAGACCTACAAAGGGTTTGTAGTGAAGAAGCAAAAGCTTGTTTTTGCAGGCAGGGAATTGGCCCGGGCCAACTCTCTCATTAAGGACTATGGGGTGACTGGTGGGAACGTTCTCCATTTAGTTATTAAGCTGACAGATCTTTTAGTAATCATTGTTAAGACTGCCGGAGGAAAGGAGTTTGAGTTCCATGTGGACCGTCATCGAAATGTGGCTTATCTCAAGCAACTGATTGCAAGAAAGCGTAAGGGCTTTGTTGATCTCGAGAGCCAAGAGCTTTTCTGTAATGGAGAGAAGCTTGAGGATCGAAGGGTTATCAATGACATCTGCAATAATGATGATGGGGTGATCCATTTGCTGGCCCAGAAATCAGCCAAAGTCAGGGCTAAGCCCGTCGAGAAGGACTTTGAACTCTCCGTTGAGGCAGTAGAGTCAGAGGATGGTGTTAGTGGAAATGCAGTGAAGAATCCAGCTGGGGAGCTTCAGGTTGTCACAAGGGACCCGCTCCGTAGAAATGTTCTGCTTGAGCCCGTAACTGTAAACCCAAGGGTTAGATTCCCTGTGGCAATGTGGGATATGATCAACGCAAGCATCCAGGGCTTGGAAAGAGGTAATTCACCGGTCAGGTCCACTGATGGGACCGGAGGGGCCTACTTCATGCAGGATGCGTTGGGCGAGAGGTACATCTCTGTCTTCAAACCTATTGATGAGGAGCCTAATGCTGTTAACAACCCACGGGGACTCCCTGTGTCATCAGACGGTGAAGGGCTGAAGAGAGGAACTAGGGTCGGAGAAGGAGCTCTTAGAGAGGTTGCAGCTTATCTATTGGACCACCCTAGGAGTGGGCCCCGACATTTATCTGGTGAAGTGATGGGCTTTGCGGGTGTGCCTCCAACAGCTATGGTCCAGTGCCTGCACAAGGGGTTTAATCATCCTGATGGTTTTGAGGGAACACCTGAGAATATTAAGGTTGGGTCACTGCAGGTGTTCATCAAGAACTTCGGGAGCTGCGAGGATATGGGTCCTAGGGCCTTCCCCATTGAGGAGGTTCATAAGATCAGCGTGCTCGATATAAGAATGGCCAATGCTGACAGGCACTCAGGAAATATCCTCTTTACCGAGGGGGAACATGGTCAAATTCGACTTGTGCCAATTGATCATGGCTACAGCCTTCCCGAGAATGTGACTCTCTAAGACTAGTACACTCATTTCTCTTTTACTGAATGACGTACGCATTTTCTGACTTGTCAACCTGACTTCTGATCTCTCAAATTTCTCTTGCAGTTTGAAGATTGCACTTTTGATTGGCTCTACTGGCCGCAAGCCCGCCAACCCTACTCTCCTGATGCCTTGGATTACATAAGATCACTTGACGCTGAGCAGGACATTGCAATGCTGAAGTTCTATGGGTGGGATGTGCCCCATGAGTGTGCCCAAACTCTTCGAATTTCCACCATGCTTCTCAAGAAAGGGGCTGAGAGAGGCCTCACCCCATTCATGATAGGGAGCATCATGTGCCGTGAGACAATCCACAAGAAGTCAGTGATCGAGGGGATTGTTGGGGAAGCCAACAGAGTACCGATCCCCGGGGAAAGTGAAAAACTGTTCCTCGAGGTTGTATCTGCAATCATGGATTCTCATATTGACAAGCTTGTGCAGTAATACACGTGAATTCCCGTTCTCAGCTATGATGGGTATATAGACGGTGCGCCTCGCAAGTTAAGACACAGCAGTATTGTCTTTTTTTTCATCATCAGATGGAGGGCAGGTTAATGCTATTCCTGAAGGATGAACAGGCTACTGTTGTTTGTTCATTGGGAGTGACGGAGAGAGACCTTTGCTGCCATTTTTGTCCTCTCGGGCATCGCTTCCTGTTTCACTTGTACCGTGTATCTGGTGATCTTATAACAGAGGCTTGAGCCTATCAATAATTGGTGCTTTTCTGTGTAGATGTTGACAGACAGAAGATGACTCTCTGTACATACAGCACATAGCCAATAAAATGATTTTGAACTCGTTAAGTTTTCTTCCTTTTTCATAGAATGCGATATGGTTTAACTGCTCTGTCTCAAATTTCTACCTCTGTCTGAATATAGGGAAAATTCTCTAATGTCATCTTATATATCAGTACTCCATGTATTCAAGGAAGTCCTTCCCATCAGTTCTCACTTGCAAGCCATATGGATGACCAAAAGGAAACATTACCAAAGGTCGAGGCAATCAGAAGCATCAGCAGAAGGGATGCCATGCCTTATATGCCGACCAATTAATAGTCACAGAAAGGAAGAGCAGAAGCAGGTTGGAAACCTGTATAGTGCATCCCTTCCACCTTCTCCCGCCCCCCACCCCCCACCCCCCC
>CXYZ01006865.1:2080286-2094093 GCA_900006705.1 Sonneratia caseolaris
CACCCCCCCACCCCCAAGTTCACCACTTAGAAAGTGAGAATGAAGAGACATTTCCATGCGATTCTTTTTATCTTGGCCCAGTTGCTTGGTACAATAGGCTTGGTGCATCATGATGAAATCACCCCCCATGGAAACTGTGACCCTCTTGCTATATCCGCTTCTGCTTTTGATCTAATATACAGTTTTCAGATCTCTACTTCTTATGCAAGAATTACTGGAGCTGTAAACCGGATCATCTCCCTGAAAATGCGTCGACTTGTTGGCTAATCCTCTTCTGAGGACAAGGTTTGGGAATTAAGGAGTCTCTCTGCCTCGTCATTGGCTTCAGCCTGCAGTCTCCACCTCTGAGATAATACAGAAAACAATCAACAATTTAGAGCTCATTGTTTTGAGGTTAATTGCCGAGGTTCGCTCAGCAATCTTGATCAGCAAAAGGAAACTCATGGGTTAAGGGACTTGCCTCTTCAAGGTTTTCAATCTCCATGATCTGCTGTATTTGCTCAGCAGCCCTTTCCTGCAAACAACAGGTAATTTAGTTCCATCTACCTATCCGTCTTTGTATTCTGAGCAGAGTTGAAGAAGGAAAGACATAGAGAGAAGAACCACAAACCACATTGCTCACTGCTTCAGCCGCCAAAACATTTGAGTCCATTTCCACTTCGATTTCTATCATCGAAGATATCTGACCAAATAATTACACGAGGAAATGACACAATTATTATAAATTGACATGCTTCCTTTCATCGTATGCATTCCAAACATACTTGTTTTAACATACTCTTGCATAGCTACCAATCAGTTCAATACGTCCTCTAAGTGAGCTCTCCAGGCCTTCTCGAACCCGCTTAACTCTACTTTTCCTAGATCTGAGAAACGAGGATCATCCTTCAGGAGTTGCTCAGTTGATTGCCTCCAAATGATAAACATCATCAACATTGACATAAGAAGTGAAATCATCATGGATTATTTACCGATAAGATGGTTCACCAACTGCATAGATCTTGTTCTCCAACTGGCACATACGAGCTAACATCCAAACCTGCTGAGATGCAAATTATAAAGTTACAAATCATGAAGCATTTAGCAATATGTTATGTAAGGACTACACACTGTAGGAGGCATGAGATAATGATCAGAAACATGACAGTTATAGTTCCAAGATCATAAAAGTAGACGCACAAGGAATTACCTCTTTTTCGGCAGCTTCTCTCAGGTCCTTGATGCGAGATTGAAGTAGAGCATACTGAGACAAAAGTTGCTGTTTGACAGCAATTGCATCCGCTGATCTTTGAGGGATCTGGATTAAAGAACAATCAATTGATTTATTATCTTATCTCAAGACTAACACAAGAACTGCAGAAGGATCTTAAAAAGCCAGGTAGCTCCTTTCAAAGAAGGAAACATTTACATGTCATGGTCTCTAATTATACCAAGCACAACTTGCATGTCACCTTCTAATCTCTTCCATGATACAATTTTTAGTTTACTGCCACAGTACAAGGTCTAAACTTGTCCTGGGTAAAGCTGCTAAAAGTAAAAGAAAATAACAGAACCTATGTTGCAAAAGTCTTATTTCTGTTACCACCTATCACATTCCCCAAATATCTAACCAACACAATGACGAAATGAGGGATTGGATGTGGACTAAGGAAGCTTGGGCCACCAAAACAAAACTCCGGATTCCACATCAGTGCTCAATAGGTTCAAAGTTATCCTGAGGGAAGTACATCAATATAAGTAAAACAAAGAAATGTCACCCCATGTAAACCAGTTCTGTTCAGATTTGGACTTCAGATACTGGTGAAGCTTACTCTTCCACCTTCAATTGTAACTATCCACTCTTATCTTCATAACTAACAGGTATATCAACCTCTCGTCTCTAAGAAACTCTTCCAGGATATGGGAATAATTTCCATCTATGGATTCTCTTACATGTATACAGGTTTGAATAATTGAATAGTAGGATATTATGCTTCCCTCCTTTAAAACCATATATCCCCATAAGCATCATCATGCACCAATCTCATATTAGCTTCAAAAAGATTACGTACTTTATTCAACTCAGGAAGAACCAAAGTATTTAAAGTAGCCCCAGCTGCAAGAGAAGCAACTACTCCAACTGAGAGGAATTGCGGCAAGTTTGGATCAATAGCTGCAGTTGCAGCTTCTCCAGTAGCAAGTAACAGGAGGAGTGGAAACAGAAAAGACGGACTGAGGAAGGATGAGGTTCCATCTTTTGCAGGAGCTCTCAATAGCAGAGATTCACGTCCATCTCTGTGATTTGTGAGGCTCATGGGTTCTCCAGGATACAAGTTGGGAGCCTTTGGGCTGAATTTAAGGGGGCCAGCCTCACAGTAAACATATGAAGGAGCTGCTGAGACAATTGTGACCCTCTCGCTTGCTTGGGCAGGGAGGTCAACTGTTTCCGTAGCAAACCTATGGGTCCGTGCCACACCAGAAGGGGTCTCAACCTGACAAGTGAAAGTAAGCAGGAGAGGGAAATTCACTATTAATCTGGAAATAAGAGCACAAAATGGCTTTCCAAGTCACAAATGAGAAATGTATACAATGGCATAAAGCACTGTGATTCAGAGAATGACTGGCTACCTGCAGCAAGGTACAATACTCAAGCTAGATTTTGTTTGGAAAACTGTTATATATTCTTTTCTTTTTTTAAATGAGGAAAGAGGACAGAAAAAATTTAGAAATTTGCATGATGATTTTGGTCTTAATACAGCTTTCAATTTGCATCACAAGACAGGATTAGTTTCACAAAGTACTAAGACTTGAGGCCCAGAAACTAAGGAATTACCAGTATGGAGTGAACAGCAGCAGGTATACTTTGTTTTGTCAACCCCAGAAATCTCAACCCTCTTTTCCATGCTGGGACATCCATGCTGCGTTCGGGCAGGAGGAGATCCTTAGAAAAAGTGAATGTCCAAAGATCAACACCATCAACAAATGAAACTTGGGATGACTAAAATTAAAGGACTATGCCAATGAAGTCCTTTGTCTACTAGTGGGAAGCCAGGACAAGAGAGAACAAGATGCTGCTATGAGATCAATAAAATTAGTTAAAGCAAAGCGAAACAATAAGGATGAAGTCAACAACCTGACTTCTTCCGACTCGATATTGATTATGTCACCAGAAACAAGCTCATATTTGTAACGGCACTTAGCACAGGAAACAATCTGCAGCAATGTTTTGTCGCCATCAGAGAATATAGGGATGCAAAATAATCACAAATTAATTTTATCATATAACAAGCAGAAAAAAGGTGCTCACAATAACCAGAACAAAGCACATGGAGAAGCTCAGTTACCAATAACAATATATAGGATCCTTGCAAGTCAATTAGCCCCTAAGCTATGTTTGACTCATTAGTCCTCCTCTTTTATATAGGGAAACATGCACGTTCTTTAGCACTTTCATTCAATAGATATGCAATTTTTCCCAACGAGAAAGCATATTCTATGATCAGCAATCCAAGACTTGTCAAGCTGAAGTGTCTCATTTACAAAGAGAACAAAACCTTCATAACGAAAATAACTATGAGTGCAGAAACTAATCTTGGAATCATATTTTGCTTACTTGGACACCATCTTGGGGTTGTGCAACAGCAGTGGCTATCATACAAGTTGGGCATCTAACAACCTTCCCAAAAGGAACCTGCTAATACCCACACAGTTACTGATTACAAGTTTCCTGAAAAATGGCTCATCTCAATGTAGAAGGCAAATAGCTCTTTGACACTCTTCTTATGACTAAAAGAGGAAGCATGTTCCTGCATACCTTTGGCTTCCCAAACTGACACATTCTCTAAAAAAAACATATACTTCATTCTGATCAAGAATACTGTCCAATTTTGGCCAAATGAAGGATAATCATACTAGAAAGGCAAAATACTTTCGAAAGACAATGGCATGATACCTCCTCACTGGGAGATACTCCGACTTGGCATATACCATTAATCATGCTTAGAGCATCTGAAACCCGCAATGATGCTGCAAGGCCTTGAATCAACAGAGTGTACACACGCACATCAGGCCTAGACCATCTCCACCTCTCGACAGAAGGGCCATCTTCACTTACACCTGGTCATTATCAATCTAGTATTCAGCAAGATATCAGCTTCTCAAACCACTCAAAAACTTTGCATCTAAATGTGTTGAATTTAGAAGATCATTTTCTATAGATAGCTAAGGGCAAAGCTTTAAGTACTCAAAATATGAAAGCCCACTGAAGAACCAGCAACGTAAGGGCATTTTCAATAATCCGAGGAATTTTCCTAGCCCATGAAATCACGGTTAATCACACAAAAATGGAATATTGCACTTAATCATACCAAAGAAGTTGGTTTTGAGATAATTAGGGACAGATTTTCGATGCTGGAAGAGAAGCCTGTGACGGGGGCGGGACATATACAAATCTTAACCACGGATACCTTGATCGAAACTAGAGCGCATAGCATAGAAAACAGACAAGGCCAACTCTGCATTGTTCCTATCCAGCGCAGCAGCTATGATTGAGCAGCAGTCGGGGACGCTGATCACCCCACCGCTACCCGTGGACCGCTCGGAGAATATCCTGAGCGCCTCGTCGGCGTCCTTAGCGGCCGATACTTCGCCCAGCAACTTATCAGTGAGGACTCCAGGGACGGATTCGTTGGCGATACCGTTCTTGCTCTCGCTGAGGGAGGCACGTTGGGCAAACGAGCTTGAGGCAGCGGAGAGGGCCAGGTAGCTTCTGAGAGGGAGTGAAGCGGCGGAAGGGGAGGCGAGCACGGCGTCGAGAAACCTGGGAAGGTGGAGAGCTGGGGGGCGAGAGAGGCAAGGCGAGCAGAGGTTGAGTGTCATGGCGCCGACGGGTAATCTCGACGGTCCTCGGCACGGCTGTTGGCGTGGCGTGCCGTGACGGTGGTGGCTGGAGAGGGAAGCCATGAGGTGGCGGTCTCGGTTTTTATTTCTCTGTGGAGATAAGATCAAAAGGGGGGAGGAAACGAGTGGCTTCCATTGGCCAACTGGCTTTGCAGATATGTGCTGACGTGGCAAATGAAGGGGTGGGAAACAGAGAAGCTAAGTACAGTGGAAGTATGGGGAATCGAACCCCGTGCCTGTCGCATTCTAAGCGAGCGCTCTACCATATGAGCTACCCCACTCCCCGCCACCACAAATAGATTGCTGATTAGTCACTACAAATTTTAAGATAAGTTAATGTTGGTCCATATTAATATCATTTAATTAGAGATACATACTAGATATAAGATATCCAAGCTATCCCCATCCTTCTTCAGTTCAGTACTTATTGCGAAGTTAGAGTCAACGTCGACCTTCCTTATTCTCACCGCAAAGATGGAAAGTGAAAGCACAATGCCGTCGCTAATCAAATGACTTGGATTACACGATCCTCTTAGTCAGGATTTTGTCAAGGCCCAAAACCCACTCTAACTCATCCTACCAAAACAAGAATTTACAAATTCAGATGAATCGCGGTAAACTGGCGAAGCTTAGTTTGATAGTGAGTGTAAGACACTGAAAGAAAGCACAAATGTACCAAGACACAAGGTCTCATAAGAAATAGTAGCAGAACCCTAGTAGAAGGCGGATTGGGAAGTTGCCAGTGAAGATATCATCGCTCTGGATCTGGAAACTGCCCCTTTCGCTAAAACCCAGCTACTCTCCTTTTTTTTAATCCACACGGCAAAAATCTACTGGCTGAATCGAGCTCGGCTCCACGGTGGGATTCTCCTAGTCCCAGAGTGAGTTGTACGACGAACTGATTTATTGTTCTGTCGGGACACGGCCTTCAATCTCTGCTCCTTCAAGTTCGCAAAAAGAGAGTCCAGCGTTTTTGGCCTCCCATTGAGGGCTGCATTTTGTCCTTGCAACTGCCGCATCTCCTGCTTTGATACATAGAAGAACAACATAGTCAAGCTTTTTTCCTACATCAGAATAGTTCTAAAAACCAACAAAAGACTACGTAGAGTTGCAACTCAAAAGGATGTTTCACGGATCCAAACACAACTTCTTGGGTGCAATTCAATCAATAATTTCCTAATTATTTGGGTCTTTTATGATAAGCAAATGGAAACTGACATTGTATTCCAGCCCTAAGCAACTCGAGGCTCTTTTTGAAACAGGGGGTAAAGTAATGTTTAGATGAAAAAGAAAATTCTTATATAAATTTGAAATTGCTTACTATCTTCTGTTACAGAGAAAATAAACAATAATACCTTAGTAACGATGCCTCCATTTGCAGCAACTTGACCAACCTGAGACCCTGATCTGCACACAGAGTGGAGATAAAAACATGTGAAGAATTAAACTGCAAAGAGTTCACCTTTCAAGAAGTGGACCAGCGATTGCAGTAACAATTGCAAAATTAACACCGCACAGGGGTACAGCTAGCACCCACTCCAAAGATTTATCAATTCCATCATGCTTCTGCCTCATTCAACTTGGAAGTAGATACCATCAAAACTGTGAAGTATCTTCTTCATTGCAAAGTAATCAACTTAAAACCAGCCTGGGAAGTGACATTAAATGGAGGAGCATGATTCAAGGAACATTTTCCACCCTTTCCCTACATTTTTCTAAAGCACCTCAGAGAAGAAAGATCAGAGCAATGCTGAATGTGCGGTGCAGGCCCCCTTATGATTGAGATTGCAGAGAAAGCAGCCTAAAAGAAGCAGATTGACGAATCACATGCTACAACCCTTCTTTAGTTGAAGCACAAGAAGTTTAGTGCTGACAATAAGAAGGTGTATGTCTTCAATTTAAAGGTGCAAATATCATCTCATACTCAACCCAAGATAGCTCACAAAGGACTGTGCCCGGAATTTCTTGAACAATAACAGCCTCCACATGTACTAGACAGCCATGAATATTGGATACAGCATCTACCAGTTGGAAAAACAGGAGAACTGCTAATATAAATGCGCATGCAATCTCTTATCAAAACTTCCAAAAACATCCCAACAGCTTATAGTTTCTTCAGACAAATGCTCTTGAGATATGCAAAATCTCCGTACCCAAAAAACCAATTCACCCATGTTCCAGAGTTTGCCACATTACCCCATGCAGTGTGTAAGACAAAGTTTCCAGACATGTTGTCACATGCACTGTGAGAAGCCCAATATGCAGGTTAAAAAAGCACTGAAAAGAAGTATCACTTGAAAGCCAATCGGTTGAAGCTGTAGCAGAGATGGGGCCAAAAAGTCAAGCTTCTCTCCTTATCTTTCAAACTTGAGAATCTTCACAGAAATGCCAAACTTGCTTAAGATGCTCATAAGAGAGCAAATAACCAAATTACAAATAGAGCTCTATCACATGGAGCATGAAAGAGAGCCCTTGACAAGTATGATACGCCCCTTCAGAAATGAACACCACTATGCCTCCAGAAGTATCTCAACCATATTGTAAGTGGAAAGTTAATACCCCTAACCATAAAAGCAACGGCTTCACTGGCATTTACCTAATTTCAACAATCAAAACTTTACTCCCTCCAATCAATAGATCAAAGGATTTCACATAGGTGAGAGGCACATTAAGTGCAGATATTGCACAATCAAGAACAGATAAATCCAGCTGAAGCTAATTATTATCACTGATCAACCACTCTACCACAAACCCAATCAATTGTGGCAGTCCATCCCCACAGTGGTAAATATATGTTTGTAGAAGCATATGGTACACTAATTGTTACAAGCAGAATGTCCATAGCTTACCTGCACAAATTTCAGGAAGTTTGTCATCATCAGAAAGGTGAACTACAAACCTTAACAAGTACACGCACCAAAGTCCTATATTGTTCAGCTTTAGAAGATCATTCAGATCAGGGTGTCTAGTAGATCCAATACCTTGATTTTTTTGAATTAGCTCCTCTATGATTCTTCAAAGCTCTACCACTGAAAGGGGCAACGGAAACCTTTCCTGCAGCCCGAGTTGCCAACAGAAAATGATTCCCCTGGATATTTGATCTTTTACGAGCAAGTGCTCCCTGCACATAGATATATAAACTCAGTATGTTCATTTCAATAATATACTCAAAAACAGGTTAAATATCGAAACCTTTTATCAGTATTGTATCAACCTGCCTAAGAAGTGCTCTTGAATCCATAAATCCACCCAACTTTGAGAATTTTCCTTTAGCCACATTGTTGAAAGCTCTTTGATTTTTAATCTGTCATATAAACCCAGAAAAAAGGTTCAAACAATTGAAACACTCAAACAGGCATAAAAATGAAAAGAACATGTTAAGAGGAAAATGTCCTTACGGAAGCCCTCGAATTTTTAACCTTAGGTGCAGCTCTCTTGGACATTTTAATGATGTCGTCTGCAATTCATAGTGACAAAGACAATCTCAACTATTGTCCTGAAAAGAAAAGGTTACAAATATAACGTGGAGAAGAGAGACGCATACCTAATGCCATATCCAATTTCTTTTCGGCAAGAGCAATTGCCTCACTTGACATTGGTTGAGCGACCATCTCTGAAAGAAAGTGGAACATATTTAGTAATAACAAAGACAATATTGTTAATAACAATTACACATTCCACGGAAAAGTCACTTTAAGAAAGATGAGGAAACTGCTCATCAGATGCATATACTCAGACATCACCATTAGCTCAAGCAGAGACATAAAGATAAGAGATCCCAAGTAGCAAACAGACGAGGTGAATCCTAAAAGTAATGGCCTCCACACCTTTCATCAGCACATGCTTCACCAAAAGTTCATGCACTTGGGCATTGAAAGAGTAGCAAAATTCAAATTTCCCAAACCACAATGAACTGAAAAGCCATAGACTTCCTCGAATAAATAGCTTCTAACAATCTCAAGCGGGACAATATAGATAAGTAAAGCACGTAGATTCACATATTGATTCAAGCCAATCTGGACTTTTAAATAAACTACTAAACAAACATAATCCTTTTTTAACAGTTAAGCTCGGATTTGAGAGCGAAACAAGAAATAATTCAACATATCGACTCAGCCAACCGGTCCATAGATACGCATGAACAAGGACAAACAGACCCAAACGTAGCGCCTGCTTTCAACAGATAATTACAGGCTAAGTGCGAGCCGAACATTCCAGCTTCAAGAAGAGCGAAACCAAAAGAAGCGACACGTCTTTCGCAGGAAGCCAAGCTTGAGAATATAAAACCTACCCATTGCAGAATTCAAGCGCACAGATCAGCAAAAGACGGGGAGAAACAAGGCTGACGAAGATCCAAATCAGGTGCACCAGTAGCTCTAAGGTTTCAAAGGTGGCGTTGCAGGGATCAATTCGAGCGAATTCGACGATAACAGGAGATTTCGCCTCCACAGAGAGACGGCCAGAGAAGGAGAACAGATCGGATCGGAACTGCGAAAGAGGGAACCGTGTGTGGATTGGGCTGATGAATCCATTTATAGCCGAAAAAGAAGAATCGAAACGCGGGCCATCGGAGAGTTGGGCCTGGAGGCCCATCAGAATTTGTACTTTTGCCAGATCAGCTTTTTAAAAATTGTTTTGGGGTAATTAGCTTTTTCTTAATTTGTCAATCCCGGCCTACTGATGATAATAATAACAATCAATAAATACGATATTTTTTTAATGAATAATTAAAAGCTATCTACCAAAAAAGTAAGATAAATTTTTACATTTTATTTAAATTTACTCAGATATTTTAAAATAATAAAAAGTATCAAATCATACGGACCAAGTTATAGAGGAGAATTTCAGGGCTCATTCAGCTTATGGTTTTCGTTACTACCTCTGTCTTCGGCATCCCCTCCCCGANTATATTTTAAAATAATAAAAAAGTATCCAATCATACCGACCAAGTTATAGAGGAGAATTTTAGGGCTCATTCAGCTTATGGTTTTCATTACTACCTCTGTCTTCGGCATCCCCTCCCCGAGGTTAAGGAGTCGACTTCGGACACGGTCGGAGGATACCCCACAATTACATGATCATCGACTTACGTGTGCATATCCTTTCATTTGTCAATTGGATCACTCGATCNCGATCATGGACTTACGTGTGCGTATCCTTTCATTTGTCAATTGGATCACTCGATCTTCTTATCATCGTTGAATGGATCGTTAGTATAATTGCTAAACAACCTCAGATTCTCCTCCACGATGAAGAAAACAAAGAAAGAGTACGAGGAAAAACATGGGGGACAAACGTAATAATTACAGCTTTCAGATGAAGGATCAGGGTTATGGGTCAAACCGATGTCAAGTGGATGGACTTTACATGTAGTATAATTATATGGACTCCAGATAGAGTTCCCCAGGACTAAAAGCACTCTGGGGCCGTGGAAAAGCCCACGCTCCGACGAAGATTAGTCTCGGTTTTCAGATCCACGCCCATGAGACGAAACTTCTTCCTCTACATATGGGAGGGAAAACAGACGAGGGAGATGGAAGAAAGCAGAGAGAGAGAGAGAGAGAGAGAGAAGACCCATGCTGCAGGGCGCATCGTGTGTGTGCGCGCGTCATGATCTGTCCATTTGATCTGGAACTTCAGGGATCTCCATGACACTCTCGAGCGAGGGACTCCATGTTGCTGTTCTCGACCGTGGTGATGGTGATGGTGATGGAGGTGATGATGATAACGACCTTCCTCTCTCGATCTCTCCCAAGACCTCCTCCAGTGATCTCTTCTTCAGGCTGCTGCCGCCACCCAGTTGAACCATCAGCCACTCGAGCTCTTCCCTTGTGAGCACTATCTTCACCCTCATCACACCTTTATTGCCACCACTGCTACTATCATCACTAGAACCCCACAGATCATCGAACCCGCCCCCCTTCGAGGCTTTCTGCTCTCCGCTTTCTTCGAAACGCGTCTGTCTCATCGCTGCGGTCATGATCTGATCTCCACTTCTCCAGGACTGATTGCAAGTCTCTATGCAGTTCCCCATACCAATGTAATAATCTCTACACTGTGCTTTCCCTTCCTCTACTACTTCTTCGGAAGGTTGAGGGAGTAGCCTGTGATGGAGGAACCTTTTCTTAATTTCTGCCGGGGTCTGGAATGAGCGCATGTGAGAGAGGAGCAGGTGGGGGGGTTTTATAGGAGGTAAACTCATATCCAAATTATACCAGTCACTGAATTTTATTCATGTAAAAGATTCCTAACTAAAATATTTTATATTAGGAAAAATAAAAAGTAGGGTTCAGCTTAACGTATTAATTAATGACACATAATCAGCAATAAAAATCGAAAAAAAAAATCTAAACCTAATCGGGAGATTTGTTTTTTTGGGCCTCCGACATCAAGTGAATAAATCATAATATTTTTTAATAAATAAATAATCTGTACATGTTGAAAAAGAAGTAGGGAAGTAGTAAGTGGAGACAAGTTGCCTTTTATATTTTTTAAAGTTCACGAGAGTAGATTTCTGCACTTTGCAGTGTGACGTGCCAACCTTTTGAACGTGATGATAAGCCTAGCCTAGCCTAGCTAGCTTGGGAGCTGTTGCGGCTTTGGCATATCTGTGGTAGTGGCATTCTACCTTAAAATCATCCTTGTTTATTTAGGCGGCCTAGCTAGAAGTGTAGTCTTCAGATCGTACAGATGACAATATGTATAGTAATTATATTGCCGATGAATTCTTGTCCAACATTTTGAACCACTACTAAACTTTGGCCTCCACCGTCCAACTTATAATTTTATTGTTAAGTGAAGAATAGTGTTTATAATATTATTAAAAAAAGTTTTAAATTTTTTTAATATCTCAAAAACTCTTAAAAGAGTTTCTGAACATATGATTATATCTCATTTTCTTTATTTCTCCATAAAGCAACTTACATTATACTATTTAGGTATGTCCTCCTAATCTTATATATATATATGTATGTATGTATGTATATATATATATATGATTCTTCTCCTTGGGAATTCTTAAATCTGTCCAAACGGCATGGCTGGAGGGACATTTCCCTGGGTACTGCACTGGCCTCAGTGCCGGTGCCCATAAATATTTATTGGGAAAATGGATTCCAATTAACCTAGAACACCTTCAATCGGTGTAATCTAAGTTCGGTTAAGAATCGTGCAATATGAGATAGCGCGCCGGTAAGCTCTTGATCGTTAGTATAGCAGATGTTCTTCCTCTTCTTTATTGCATTTTCCAGGACAATTTGCTTATACGTGCCAATATATAGGGTTTATGTCTGAAGTAGATCAACGTGGCCCATAACTCCATACATATATATATATATATATATATTACCCATGATATTTGCTTATTATTTGGTGAGATCTTATATTATAGATCGACTGTACCTACCTTCTATACTTAATGTATCATAAATAAGATGTATATATATATATATATATTTTTTTTTTTCTCACTATTGGGCATGTGAAAGCTATTCTATCCGTGGATACAATTAGGGTTTTTTGGAAACAAATTTCTCGTTAGAAAATAAGGGATCGATGTCGGACTGTTGCTGGAAGTTGCATGTCACTGTCAAGAGACTAGAGTAAAGCTAGGGCACACTCCATCAGTCAATTTTACGTATGAATTTGCAATATAAAAGTATGAATGAACGAACTCGTGAGTGTGAGGACAGAGAGCGTGCATGTGTTAGGTGCCCAATTTTCTTGACATCTTACCCACTTCAACCTTTGTCCACTTCCTTTTGAAATTCTTGCCAAAGGCTTGTTTACTTTTTCCCCTGATTTCTTGCGGCTATAAAGGGGGAAAAANAATGAACGAACTCGTGAGTGTGAGGACAGAGAGCGTGCATGTGTTAGGTGCCCAATTTTCTTGACATCTTACCCACTTCAACCTTTGTCCACTTCCTTTTGAAATTCTTGCCAAAGGCTTGTTTACTTTTTCCCCTGATTTCTTGCGGCTATAAAGGGGGAAAAATAATAAAAAAACAAAAGTCGTAATAAATTTCATTTAAAAATGTGTTAGGGCTGACCAGGAATTGATGCAGAAATATATATATATATATATATATATGCACACATAAAAGGGGATGAAACTCAATAGGGGAGTTCACGTTCGAGCTCTAATGGGTAAAATATTAATAAAATTTATATAATATTTTATTAATTTTCTCAAATTTAAATAAATGATTCATCTAATCAAGTTGAGATTGGACATCTTAAACAATTATCACACCCACCATTATCCTTCACATAATTAGGGGAAACAGTCGTGTGCCTTTTTGTATCCTCTGAAAGAGGGCTCCCACCACACACCGTTCATGATCCAATGGCATGAGGTTCTCCTTCGGCATGTAAGCTCGGAAAACACGGCGTCATCGGAGTCACAGAGCGGAGACAAACGGACACCTACGCTATCGTACGTGGCGCACTCGGCCGCGGGATGTGCCATGCGAGAAATTCAGCAGCTCCACCACTGCATCTGGACAGTCTCTGCGACAATGGGGATGTGAACTAGCAATATTAATAATAATAATAATAATATAACATGTGTGTGTGTGCATAGTTAATTTGCCATGTGATGGCTACAAGGGTCAATTACTTTGACTCTCTCTCAAGTCCTTTTTGGCCGCTTGCGCCGAAGCGACGGGGGGGAAATCTTTGCTTGCGGTGATTTGGTCATATCAAGGTACCTTCGTGGCGATTTGTAGGATACCATTATTCCAACCAAATTATTGACATGGGTAACATCGACAAAGGCTGCTTTTTTTCTTTTTTTCCTTTTCTCACGGAAAATCATAGTTTTTAAAACTGGACCGGGTCGGGAACCGGTCAAGTTATGAGTTCATGGGTCGGACCGGAGTTCAATAGATTAAACCACATGTTTAATAAATAATATTAATAATATAATATT
>CXYZ01006865.1:2095062-2121436 GCA_900006705.1 Sonneratia caseolaris
GTCGAACCGACCGGCCTGGTCCGATTTTAAAAACTATGCGGAGAATTTATAAATAGATAAATTCAGGATTTAAAAAAAAGATATATTAAATATTTTATAGACGAAAATTAATTTTACTGGTGAGGTTTAAATTATCAAATAAAATCTTATTTTTAAAATAATTTTATCGTGCATCGTATAAATATAATAATTTATAATTATTAGTGATTCAGAAAGAGAGGTGATTAAAAAGAATTATCCACTTAACTTATTACGTACTGAATCGAACGGTAGGGGGAGATGGGAAGGAGCTTGTGATGAGGTAATCATGATGCCGGGGTGATGCATTGAAGCTTCGCGGACATAAAACATCCATTGTGTGGGGGGAACTTCAACCACACACTCAAAAAAAAAAAGAAAAAGAAAAATTTTTAAAATATAAGACAACTATAATTAACTGTAATGATTGCGTGTAGACATGATCTACTGTTGTCGTACATTGACTTTTCCATACAAACTATTTAATATTAAAAAAATTATTTAAAATTTAAATTAAGTACGTAACTCACTCATCCATAATTTTTTAATGCAATCAATGAAAATATAGTGATCGAAAACGACCCGACCCATTAATTTTGATGTCGAAGGAGATGAGCCCGGTCAAATCCCTTAGCCCTAGGGAGTCGGCGACGCATGCATGATCGGATGAACGCGCGAGGACTTTGACTGGTAGGATGTACTGTAGACGTACGTTAACCTCAGGAATCAAGACGAAACAAGGGCAAAGTGGCATCGTATCGCCGGCTGGGGGTGAGCGGTGGAACAGTGGCGCTCGGTGTGGACAGTGGGCTTAAGCTAAGGTGGTAGAATAATTAATTTTATTAAAGTTAAGCTATTATTACTTAATTTTAATGTTAACTTGTTTAAATAAATTAATTTAATCGGGGAAAAATGGAAACCACTGTTCAATCACGAGCCACGAAATTTCGCCGCGGGGGCAGGCGGGCGTGTCCCCCAAAACGCGTTCCCACGTGGTTTATTATTATTTTTTCTAATATAAAATAAGACTCATCCGACGTGTCTTACGTGGACTGATTCGGAAAATTTTCCGCCAGTCTCGTAAAAACCCTCCGGCTAGCGCGACTGGTGCCTTCTTTGCTAATCATTTGGTAGACTTGAGTAGAAAGGAACGGAGGGGAATTGACATTTTAACCCTTTTTTAATTTAATTTTCCTTTCAACAAATATTATGTTGGTTTATTGATAAATATTTAGATTTTATTATTAAAAAAATAAAGAATATTTATTTTCTAATATTTTGAAGATGGTATCAAATTTATTAATTTTCTCCATAATTTTTTTATTTTATTCCATGGAAACCCCTTGCTATTCCACTCTCCATCATTCGTTCGTACCAAACGCGATAATATTGTTTGTTACCATTAAAAAATTAGTCATATTTAAATAGAGAAAATATACCTAATAAAAAATGGTATTGCTTGAGTATGACACGTAAGTAGTCATGAAAAATTTGTGCTCAAATAAATATTTTCGAGCCACTTGTGATGGTGAGTAATTTTCGTGATGATTTGAAATACGAAAAATACTTTTAAAATAAAACCAAAATTATAAGAAAAATTAGTTGACTGTGTTAAATATAATTATTTTCAATATTTCATTAAAATTAAAATAAAATTGGACCACCGATAAAAATATATATATATATATAAAAATAGGATCAGTCAGTTAATTATAATATTTAACTACAAATCTAAAATTATTTAAATTTACTTTTTTTTAAGAATTTCCTTAGTTCAAGTTAGTTGGGCATATCGAAACACAAATAAACCACGCTTGATTTGAATTTTTTGAGTCGTCTAATATGTCAAGTTAGCCTTGGGCCTAAAAGAGAGCTCACGGCTCAAACTCAAAGGAGAGAGAGTTCACGGCTCAAACATTTGCACTTCCCCATCTATTCAATTTTATCGTGTTGGGCATGACGTAAGATTAAAGCGGAAAACGTAAAGAGGGGGAATTGACGTGCACTTGCAGGGTATCATCCAAGTCCATGAAATCGGAATCCGTGTTGGGCCTACTCGTTTAACTTGGAATGCGATTAAGGCAATGGCGCGAGTTCCTCAAAAGGGATTATAAATGGCAGTGAATCCATCCTCTATCATTAAGATTTTCTTACTCCAATACTTCTATTTCTTCCGTGATCTTATGAGATCAAATGGTCATCGTTTTAATCGGAAAAAAATTAGGGGAAGTTGGATGCCAAATAACGCCATAAACCCTGTGCAAATGATCAGAGCTTCGAATGCAAGGATGCATGGCGATGATACATGACCAAGGAAGGTCATACCGTTTAGTCTGGCTTCCATTGATGAGCAGCTTGGAGGATGTTTCCCTCTCTTTTCCATCAAAATGACCAACTGCACAAGATTGGTCCCATTTGTACGATTCTTCTATTCACGGCTGCGTAATGGATTACTGCAGACGAAAAGGCTGTTAGTGGATTGTGGATTACTTAAAGAAGACACAGCACATCCTTCTGCACAAAATTTGCTGTTTCTATCCCTTGGACATCCGGATGGATGGAGAAGAATTAATGCCTTTTTTTTTCTTGGGTTTGATTCTGTCGAGACTGATGTGGTTAGATCCTGATGGGGTCTTGGTTTCAAAGTCTCTGCATCTGTGCAGCAGGATTGATTGTAGAAGGGCAGAAAACCAGTCGTGCCCATCCAAACTTCTGATCAACATTAGCTAGCTGATGTGTTCAGCTTGCTGGAAGTTCCGCTTGGTTCCTACAATGACGCGTCATTAATACTGATAGATTTTAATATGATTGCCGAGATGGGAGCAGTGAAGCTCGAGATATAAGAAGAGTTAGTCTTCAAAGACCTGAGATCATACTCCTCAAGGACTTAGTCTTGGAGCTATCAGAACAGGTATGCAACAATATCCGGCTTAAGATTCGAGACTTGATGCAAGTGCTTAACACAAACGTCAGGATCAACTCACCTTTGTTCTTACCAGCAGAAATGGATCCTGTTGTCCAACAGGAATTTATGACTTGATTAGCTCCTTCACCTTCCTGCTTGTTTCGTCTCTGCTTCTGTAGCCTCTTCCGTTCAGTTCCTTTCTAATGCCAGCGAGAAGTTTAAACACCTTGAGGAGACTGCAAGAAGCTTTGAAGTTATAGAAGGAACGGAATCGAAGGACTAATAAACGATGAAGCCAGAAATAGAGTGAAAGAAGAAGAAGAAGAAGAAGAAGAAGAAGTACGAGCCTTGACATGTTGCCAGACTAGTCTCGTTTCTTCTGTTTCACCCTCAAGTGCCTCTGCCATTGCCACTGGGGTAAATCCGTAGATAATCTTAGATCAATAATAACTATCAGGGAAATCAGCTCGGAAGATCCTGCACCCAAAAAACAGATTATGATTGCAAACACTATCATTAGAGAATCAATTACCGGAAGTGGAGATGGAGGAGAAGAGAGTGCGACCAGACTGAATGATTCCAAGGAAGCGGATGAACATATGAGCATTTTCCCGCCACGAGTTCATGAACGTGAACGATGGTCACAAAAGAAAACATGGGATAAGCATTGAAACAGTTCCACAGCTTCTTTTTTATACTTTATATTTGTTTTTTCGGAGAGAAATAACCAAAGGGGTCAGAGAAATTAGAGTGACAGTAGCACAAATGACTCGGCACCACTTTCTTAAGTATGCTGGACTTCTGTTTATGATTTTGATATTACAATTGACTTTGGTTCAGCTCACTGAAGGGGGAAAAAGGGAATGCAGCTAGGGATAGCTATCCTTTTCAAGATGGAGAAAGAGGCCTAAAGAAAGAATCTGTAATGAATGGCTGTGATTGTGGTGATGGACCATCGATTTCAATGGGAGAATATTTTGTAAAGGAGACAGAATTGACTTTCCCTCCATAACAGTTGAACATTTTTTCTGCTGGAAAAGAAGAAGAGGAATCGTAAAAGGTGGGAATAAAAGGCTGATATAAGCTTATTGAGGTTGAGGGTTTTACTCTTGATGGCTTGATTTAACTCTCAAACTTGAATTAGTTATATAGCCTACTTGAATTTCAAGATTCTAGGCAGTGCAATCCGAGCATCAGGGAATCAGAGGGAGAAGCAAGAATCAATCATCCATGGCCACCCACAAAAATGAGAGATGCTGACCAGTAACAGTGTGACGGCATTGAATTCATGTGTCGTGTTTACTGATATTCACTTTTTCACCGTTAGATTACACTTCGAAAAGCTGTTTCTTTTTACATGAGCACATCCATAAACCTGTGGTATATCTAATTTGTCCTGAAGAGAGAGCACATGAGCTTATTTTCCTACCGATCGTTTCCCGTAATATTTGCCTCTTTCAGATTTTACGAGGGCTGCCGAGTATGGCATCATTCGCGGCCCCAGCCAGCCCACACCCGATGCCCCCGTCTGTGGGCCTGGACTGGCAAGCCATGGAGTCCTACCCCATTACCCTGCTCGGTGAGAGCAAGCGCCTGCCCAACCCCAGCGACAGCATCTGTTCAATATGTCTGTGCGAGTACCTGCCCAAGGAGACCCCGAGGACCATACCAGAGTGCAACCACTACTTCCATGTCAACTGCATCGACGAGTGGCTGAGCTTGAACGCGAGTTGCCCCTTGTGCCGGAAAACGCAGGAGCCCTCATCTCTCGCTGCGCCCTTGTCTTCATTGTCCTAGGCATCCTTAGTTTCAACTGTTTAGATCTCTCTCCACTCTTGTAGATAGATAGATAGTCATCAGTTTTTTACCAGAGGGTATAACCCCACATACTTGTAGTGAAAACGACGATGGATTACAATTTTTCACTCTGATTCATTTGTCTGTACGCCTCAGACTGATAACTACTCGGTTCAGTGGTCCAAGATTGACCCGAGGCAGTAAAATTTACCGGTCATGATACTTAAAGGAGGACATGAAGCTTTCAGAGGCCATGCCATATCGATTTTTCATCCGGATTCCTTATATCAGTGATGTCCCATCTCGTTGCACTTCAGCAACCACTCTGAGAAAGAAACTCTTAACTCCGTGTCGTGCTTTGTCCTAAAATAACCGATCTGCAATACCATGGAGCAACATTTTCCTCCACTGATTTAACCATTTTCTGCAGCCAGAACCGATCACCGACTGATTGTTATTTTGGATTTATTAGTGTAAATGGGAAGGGGAGAGACTGGTGGGGAGGATACATATTACCTTGGAACATGGGCAGACATTTCCCATTTGAAGGACATAACCGGTCTGCGTGGCCAAAAAGAACGTTCCTCTCAGTACCACTCTATGAGACGAAGTAGTTGGGCTTACAGGAGCCATCACCGACGCTATAAGAACCCTTAATTGATATGGACTAGTTGAGAATTTTTCTCTCAAACAGTGTATCGTATTTAAGTAATGTAAATGGAAAAAAAAAGTTCATGATTGAGAGAATAAACGGATCTGACCCAAATTAGAATTGGTAATGCCATTGGACTTACGGAACTAGGTGGTGTAAATGGGTAGAAGAAAAGGAAGTAAACTCTCGCAGCTCATGGATACATCGTCTCCAAGTTGTTCTCTGTTCGTGGGCTCATGCTGATCGACTGGCCTTTTGAGCATGGGCCATTGCCCTCCTCGCGCTTTGGGTGGCTGGACCTCATGTATGGCTCAACGGATTCCACATGGACGATTAGTAGGGGCATGTAAACCAGCAAACGTTCTTCAACTGCCATAGACCTCGACAAACCTNATTAGTAGGGGCATGTAAACCAGCAAACGTTCGTCAACTGCCAGAGACCTCGACAAACTTCTTAAAACCCATGAAAGATGAAGTCTCCTAGTCCATTCTAAACCCGAAAACTGTCAGACTCTGGAGCAAATTCTAGGGCACAGAACTTGGGAATGGGTTGTAATTTTTGAAATATGTATTATGAATTGCTGATCATGTGAGTCCGCTCCATCAAACTAAAACTGTTGCAATGTACGAACATTTCATGTATATGTATATCCTCGTAGATTTGCAAGGCAATCTTCAAAAGATAAGGTATCATGGTATAGGACGGTACGTCAGTTTCATTACTTCCCCTCCTCCCCCCAGGAGACAAGTATGCTCGTGTTTTCTCGAATTTCCAAACCGATCGAATCAATGTAGCTGATCATTTTGGCAGGCCCATGCACTTACTCCAGGACGGATGCAAAAGCGCGATTTTCTTCTGCATCTACTACTCAGTTTCCAGTGTCAACTTTTAAGGGAGGAAATGGGTAGAGAGGCAGAGGCCATGATGCTACATGTCGGGCGTGAAGCGATGGATGGTAACGCCATGGTGACGTCATGACTTTTGGGGATGACGTATAACCTCTTCCCCATCTCCGGGTTCTTGACTTGGCCTCTTCAACGGTCCAGGTAAGAACGCCTTTGATACGGAAGAAAACGAGAGGCGGAGTGGCACCGACAGACGGGCCCACGGCGGAGCATGGACGACGGTGGTGGGGGACCCGAGAATGGTCGGAAAGGTGATGTGGTCGGCGACGGGCGGCAGGGCATGTGCAGATGCTGCCAAAATACAACTTTTTCTTAAAGTCAATAATGATATGGCCGCCAAGTTGTCCCAACTAAATTACAAACCCTCTGACTCATTCTTATTAAATATATATATACACACACTGCACGGCTATAATATATTTACGCAAATACCCCTTCATGACCCGACCCATTGAAAATTACTCTCTCCCTTGGATCAGATCACCGTCAATCATGTAGGGATGGAATGTGTTAAGTTCTTCTACTCAACTTGTAAGAACTCGAATCCTCCAATCGAATGTAAAAGTAGACAGTAATTGATTGTAACAGATTAAGTGTTTAAACATCAGCTAGTTAGTGATGCCCATATAGAAAAGAATTAGTGGAAATAGGTTAGGCAGATGGGAGGGCATGGGACAGAGTGGTAAGTAGGTATATGGGAGAAGAGGATGGGTGGGTCTTGATCACATGGCGATGCGGAAAGGGCCCTTTGAGCCATATGCAAAAGCTCTTGCTGGTTGGTGAATGCAAGGGTGTTTTCACGAGCTTCCTCCCTCTTCTACTTCCTTCTCAGAGCCCCCACACCCTTTCGTCTTCAATGCAGCCTTCAAGAGGTGACGGCCCCCACTGGAAATGCGAAACCACTCTTCAATTTGATGAGGAAAACGTCTAATGGCTATGCCCGCGTTCAATCAATGGTGTTATTTTATGTTGGGTTCCGATGTGTTCATGCACGAGAAATCTCATTCATAATATGCACGGGAACCTCCATGGCAAGTTGTGGAGGATTTTTTTGCTGGTGGCGAGCTTACTTGACTCTGATGACCCATGAACAGCCATGATATCAAGCAAGTAGCCAAAAAAAAAAAAATTCATACGANCATGATATCAAGCAAGTAGCCAAAAAAAAAAATCATACAATCTATTATGCTTCAATTGCCTCATGAAGGAAAGAAATAATTGATTTCACAACACCCTCAAATGAAATCTTGCTTTGATATGAGAGAACAATATTCATTACTATTAATTTAAGATTAATATTCATTTTAACTCTCTTCAATTCTTCATGATCGAAAAAAAAAAAAGGNAATTTAAGATTAATATTCATTTTAACTCTCTTAAATTCTTCATGATCCAAAAAGAAAAAAGGAACGACTTTGGCTGTCCCTTCAAATCATAAAGAGTAGATATTTTGGGAAAGCCAATTCCTGATGAAAATGCGATTGGACTACGCATGTCGACGCTGAAAAAAGAAAATGAAAAATGAAAAACAGGAAGATGGGTGTCTGACTCGCCACGCAATTAATTCCCAAAGTTAGCCTTTGAAGCTGTCGTGGACCACAAGGAATCGCGGGTCAACTCAGTCCAGACGTTAGAAAATGGACATAGTCAACTGTTATGACATGCTCGCTCTCACGACCGACATAATACAGACTTAAAATGGTCATAATTCTGAACCTTAGAAGTCAAGTAATAAAGTAATTAAAATATAAGGAAATCGGATTTTACTGAATGTGGGTTTGAACTAAAGCAATCCCATTGTGAATGCAGCTAAAATTCAACAATTGCTTGCCCCCACCCTGGAAGCTTCAAGGTAAAAGGAGTCATTCCAAGCGTTCGTGGAGGGGACAGGCGGAAGAAAAGTCAATAGTCTTTAGACCGTGGAACAGTTTTCATCCACAGCTGCTACTATAAGTACTTCAAATGCTTCCCTCAACAAAGCCAGGTTTCCAGTTTTTTTTTCCTTTCATTTTTGAAAGGCAATTCCAGTTTTTTCAATCCCGTCAGCTTCTGAAAACTTTCTTCGTTCCATCTATCTGTTTGCGAGGAAAAGGACTGGTTTTTGTTGTCCCTGTTCCTCCCACTCTTCCCCAGAAAGTTCTGCAATTTCTTCTGTTTTTCGATCAGTTATGGGGACGGTGCAGCAACACGTGATCCCGTCGTCGAATCTCAGCGCCATCAACATCCAGTCATCCCTCTCACATCTCATACTAAGTGGCGGCACCAATCCCCTGGAATCGATCTTCTCATTCTGCGATCCAGTGCCTGAAATCGTGGCAGGCCAGAACCTGGAGTCCTTAGGCTCCTCTGTGTATCTATCGCAGCGAGAAATCCTTCAGAAATTCTCCAAGGAGACACAATCGAGAAACCCGAGAGCAGGGATGAGGACCGCTGCAGCGGCTGCTCAATTTTACAGTGGCAGTGGCAGCGGCAGCGGCAGCAATGGAGTCAAGAAGAAGCTGTACAGGGGAGTGAGGCAGAGGCAATGGGGTAAGTGGGTGGCCGAGATCAGGCTGCCGCAGAATAGGATGAGGGTCTGGCTGGGTACTTATGACTCTGCCGAAGCAGCCGCCTACGCCTATGACAGAGCGGCATATAAGCTCCGAGGAGAGTACGCCCGCCTCAATTTCCCGGACCTCAAAGACCCGAGCAAATTGGGCTTCGGGGATTCCTCTATGCTGAGCCACCTCAAGACATCCGTGGACAGGAAGATCCAAGCCATCTACCAGAAGATGAGGAGGGAGAAGGCCAGAAAAGGCTCGAAGAAAAATGAAAAGAAAGCCGATTCCTCTCCTTCGAGTTCGTCCTTGTCATGCCCGTCACAGTTTGAGGAGAATAGCTGGGCAGCTCTGGAGGACGAGATGTGGAAGTGTGCGAGTTCTCTGCCTTCTGCTGCCTCATCAGCGGATTCCCAAGTCGGGGTCGCGGAGGAATCAGAGTTGGAGGTCTATTCCCTTGAGAAAATACCGTCTTTTGATCCCGAGCTGATCTGGGAAATTCTGGCAGATTAATAACCTGTTGGATTGGATGTGATCATGCAAAGACACTCCTAGTCCTCTGGGATTTTTCAGATCAGTAGTGCTATTCTGTAAATTTTAGTGAGCTCTTGTCTTATTTTTCCTCTCTGGGTATATCAGTTCGTTTCTTCTCTAGTTGGTTTAGTTCTGAAGAGGCTTCCCTCTTAGTTTGTTCATGTTTATTTGTTTATATTTCTAGCATCGTGGCATGCCTTTCAATTACTAAAACAGGAAATAATGTGAAGCAAAATAGACAAAAACACGATAAGAAAAAGATCGGCATAGTAATATCACTCCCCGTCATAAGGTTAAGAGGTCAAAGTTCAATCAGTAATACAAACCTCTCAATTCCCTTTTCTCCATTTCACTTTACTGTGGCTCATTCGAGATCATCTAAAAATTTCACAAAGTGATCATATCATTACTTACTCTATTCAATTTGACTAGTTAAGAAGGAACTCCTGGCAGCTCATGATAACACTAATCAGAGTGTTACTCATATTTACTGTAGAACGAAAGTTGGTGAAGTTGGACCACTCGTCATCAATGCATTTCCTCTGTATTAATGTGAAGAAAGCAACAGGAAGAGATAAGGTGGGGTGGTAGAGACCAGGTGGTCCTAAGCAGATGATCTTGATTCTGAAACCTCCAAATGAGAAATGTTTGGTGCGGTTCCACTTCAGATAAGCCTGCGAATAGTATGAAGAAGACAAGGCAGTACTTTTTACAAAGCAAAGCATAAAGTTCTGTTAGAAGCATTGTCCGAATGTGCCATTTCGATCCTGGTGGTACAGCCATTCAGGCATGCGTTCGGCTGAAAGAAACCTGGAGATAAAGGGAAACTTGTGAGGCCCGAAGTTCATGGGCGATTCTCGGATGATGCTTTTCTTTCGCAAAATGGCAATTCAGGATGCCGACACTTGGGGTACTGACCACAGCAGATAAATTCACTGGCCTTTCCCGTCCGTGAGTCCGCTTGGGTGCTCGGTTTGCGTTAATTGTCAAAAGGGTATCATAATCTGTATCTATCTGAAGGTTTACTTGTTCTTCTGACAGCATTAAGGAAGATCGCCTGCAGTAGTCGAAAGTTGAAACACGGACAGGAAGTGTAGATAGGCCTCCGGTCCANGAAGAAGCTGTACAGGGGAGTGAGGCAGAGGCAATGGGGTAAGTGGGTGGCCGAGATCAGGCTGCCGCAGAATAGGATGAGGGTCTGGCTGGGTACTTATGACTCTGCCGAAGCAGCCGCCTACGCCTATGACAGAGCGGCATATAAGCTCCGAGGAGAGTACGCCCGCCTCAATTTCCCGGACCTCAAAGACCCGAGCAAATTGGGCTTCGGGGATTCCTCTATGCTGAGCCACCTCAAGACATCCGTGGACAGGAAGATCCAAGCCATCTACCAGAAGATGAGGAGGGAGAAGGCCAGAAAAGGCTCGAAGAAAAATGAAAAGAAAGCCGATTCCTCTCCTTCGAGTTCGTCCTTGTCATGCCCGTCACAGTTTGAGGAGAATAGCTGGGCAGCTCTGGAGGACGAGATGTGGAAGTGTGCGAGTTCTCTGCCTTCTGCTGCCTCATCAGCGGATTCCCAAGTCGGGGTCGCGGAGGAATCAGAGTTGGAGGTCTATTCCCTTGAGAAAATACCGTCTTTTGATCCCGAGCTGATCTGGGAAATTCTGGCAGATTAATAACCTGTTGGATTGGATGTGATCATGCAAAGACACTCCTAGTCCTCTGGGATTTTTCAGATCAGTAGTGCTATTCTGTAAATTTTAGTGAGCTCTTGTCTTATTTTTCCTCTCTGGGTATATCAGTTCGTTTCTTCTCTAGTTGGTTTAGTTCTGAAGAGGCTTCCCTCTTAGTTTGTTCATGTTTATTTGTTTATATTTCTAGCATCGTGGCATGCCTTTCAATTACTAAAACAGGAAATAATGTGAAGCAAAATAGACAAAAACACGATAAGAAAAAGATCGGCATAGTAATATCACTCCCCGTCATAAGGTTAAGAGGTCAAAGTTCAATCAGTAATACAAACCTCTCAATTCCCTTTTCTCCATTTCACTTTACTGTGGCTCATTCGAGATCATCTAAAAATTTCACAAAGTGATCATATCATTACTTACTCTATTCAATTTGACTAGTTAAGAAGGAACTCCTGGCAGCTCATGATAACACTAATCAGAGTGTTACTCATATTTACTGTAGAACGAAAGTTGGTGAAGTTGGACCACTCGTCATCAATGCATTTCCTCTGTATTAATGTGAAGAAAGCAACAGGAAGAGATAAGGTGGGGTGGTAGAGACCAGGTGGTCCTAAGCAGATGATCTTGATTCTGAAACCTCCAAATGAGAAATGTTTGGTGCGGTTCCACTTCAGATAAGCCTGCGAATAGTATGAAGAAGACAAGGCAGTACTTTTTACAAAGCAAAGCATAAAGTTCTGTTAGAAGCATTGTCCGAATGTGCCATTTCGATCCTGGTGGTACAGCCATTCAGGCATGCGTTCGGCTGAAAGAAACCTGGAGATAAAGGGAAACTTGTGAGGCCCGAAGTTCATGGGCGATTCTCGGATGATGCTTTTCTTTCGCAAAATGGCAATTCAGGATGCCGACACTTGGGGTACTGACCACAGCAGATAAATTCACTGGCCTTTCCCGTCCGTGAGTCCGCTTGGGTGCTCGGTTTGCGTTAATTGTCAAAAGGGTATCATAATCTGTATCTATCTGAAGGTTTACTTGTTCTTCTGACAGCATTAAGGAAGATCGCCTGCAGTAGTCGAAAGTTGAAACACGGACAGGAAGTGTAGATAGGCCTCCGGTCCATGGGCCAGAGATTTGCTTCAATTCTACATATTGGTGTCCTTTCAAAAGGCTTAATTTCGTCTGCAAAACTAGAACAAGAACGTTTGCCCATAAACGCTTAATCGAAAAGGAAGGGTTTGACGCTCGTGCTTGATCATTTTATCTAAGCTAATATACTGTGGATCCAGTTTTCCTTGGTAAGGTATTCCTTGCTTTCCTATCTATCGTTTTATCTTGCTCCTGGCCACTCTTATACCGTCAGAGAGGATAAAGGAAAAAGGTCTGTGGAAGAGAGGTTTCAATTCTCTGTGCATCCGAGTTGAAATCTAGTTGAAATCTGGAAGAGTAAGAGGAATCGATGCAATAATAGCATTACTTGTCTTCTCCATTGCTTGGAAATAAACTACACTGCACAATGCCTCATGGTAAATGACAGGCATGTGAGTTGGGAAAGCATCTCAACCTTTCCAGTTTCTCATCAATCTTTCTATGAAAAAAGCTGCAGAGATTCCGGCATGGGCAAGTTTTTTTAGTGGCGGTCGGACCACGAAAAGGGACAGACAGGCTCCCGCAAAACCCACTGCCCATCCTCATAACTGAATCAACTTTATTGCAGGAGGTTATGTCATCCAAATTCATCGTTGAATACAGTTTCAGGCCGGCACTGCTATGGCAACTTCAGTGGGATTAGCATGAATAGCCCAGATTGAGCGCAACCGCGCTTCGATGGGGTCTACCAGGATTGGGAAGAGCACACAGTTACAGCAAACCCTGGGGACAGTGCGACCAAGCTCTTGGGGTCCGACACCACATACAGATGGAACACCCGAGGAAGGACAACCCAAATGAACCGAGTCCACGGTTGTCACTCTCGGCGGGGGTCAGGGTCATGATCCCGTGATCTGTACGTAAATCAGCAAAAAGTTCTTTGTCATTTATCTCCCCATCACGAGCTGGCATTATCCTAACACAATATACAAAAGTTTGAACAAAAAAACTCTATTAGTTATAAGTTGATCATGGCGTTGAGATATTTTTATCAGTCAATAGAATTTCCAGGCCAGCCTGTTGAGAAGATGTGTCTGCCTTGTCTAGAGGCGCACACGGGACTACAAGTGTTAAAGGAAGGTGCGCACATGTCCCTTGTTCTAGTTTTTGCCCTGTGAGACAGAGAGGACAAATAACGAGAACATGTCTCTATGAGTTGGTTCCGATTGAGAGCCACTGGCAAGATCCTTCATGGTTCCATTGCTGATAAAAGTACAGGGCTAAATCAAAACTCTCCGAGGAGTATAGATTCTACAAAAGATTATTCGATATACCACCCCCTATGGTTTCGGGATTTATGTGTGCTGTCACCGACTGCACTATGCCGAGACTCATAATTGTCTGAATTGGCGCCTTAAAAAACCGATAATACCCGTATGCATCGCCGGCCAGCTCTAACCGAAAGAATAAATGGCTCAAACAATTCAGAGACGGAGACCCACATTCATGCAGCAAGCAGGTCCGACCTTGGCTGNCGGCCCGGTCCGGTTTTAAAAACTATGGGTCCGACCTTGGCAGTGGGGAGAACTGCTATGTGCTCCCGGCGTAGCTATTAATGGTACACCCGCTTCGTACATTGAACGGCTACTCTCGACTCTTCTACTCTTCTATCCACTCTCTGTTCTCTCTCTCTCATCTTTCTTCCTCCACACTTTCTCTCTCTTCTCGGCTCCGCCCCTGAAGACAATCATTTGTAGACAAAATCCCTGGGATCTCGACGACGGCGGATATAATCTCCTAGTGAAGCTCCGTTTGGAGTCTTCTACTCACTCTCCACTGCATATGCAGACACCGACGACTTCGATACCATACGGTACGGCTTTCCGCAGCTCTTCTCCGGAAGCTTTTACATTTTCTTTTCTGTAGCCATCCATCTTCTTGGCCGCTTCCCTGCCAGAATCCTCCCTTCCCACGGCCACATTTCCTCCGCCTCGAAATCCACCTTTCTCGAATGAACCTGCAAGTTGCAGGAATGCCACGGGTCTCCGGCTCCGTCCTCGCGGCGGTTGCGGTCGTCTTGCCCCTGCTCGTCTCTGTCCCGGTGGCGGGTGCGGTGACAACGTGCTCGGGGATCGTGCCCATGAGGTACCGCTACGACAAGATCTCCATCACGGACTTCGGCGGGGTCGGGGACGGCAGGACGCTGAACACCAAGGCGTTCAGGGAGGCGATCTACCAGATACAGCATCTGAGGAGGAGAGGCGGCACGCTGCTCTACGTTCCCCCCGGGGTTTACTTGACTGGCAGCTTCAACCTCACCAGCCGCATGACTCTTTACTTGGCCAGGGGCGCCGTCATCAAGGCCGTCCAGGTACCGTACATATCCCTAAGTATACGCAGTCCTTAATTCATCTACAATCGCTCCTTCCGGTTCGGGCCGCCGGCCGATCTATAACACAGAAATCGATAGATTAGATGTGCTGATGAGTCTCTGTGAACCGGAGATAAGCATTATGCAGCGGCTTTGTTAATTGTTTGTTGGCATAGATTTAGAATGTGCGTATGCATAGGACGCTCTCAAATCTATAAAAGTGTAAGACAGAGGGAATATTCGACCACGTGGTTGAGATTATGGGCACGTCAAAAGGGGAATTTGTTCTACATCTTGGCACGATGGGCGAGATTCTAATCAATAGATTAACGGGGGTTCATTGGCTGGCTGTCGAGGCGGAGAATGCACAACCGATTGGTTTAGTGCGAGTGAATTTAAAACGCGGTTATACTTCCTGATAAGCTCCGGAAATCATGCAATGGATTTCAGGCCATAGCCACCGCTGAAATCACCTGTGACGTGCCATTATATTCACTTGATTTCATGTGAGTTTAGATCCAGGATCTTGCTTATATATATATATAAAGAATATCAGTTTCGGCTCCGAATAGATGCATCGGATTGGAATTGATGATGGGTCTAGTCCAGTTCTGTGGGTGCGTGTGCCGCTTTTCATNAGTCCAGTTCTGTGGGTGCGTGTGCCGCTTTTTTTCTTGTGTGGTGTGGCCAATTAATTTGACATAAATTGGCCAGCTGGATTATCGGACATTTGATCCGACCGCAGCTTCCCCACTCACACCACAAGATCGACTGATTGTATTCTCTAGTCTCTACCCAGCAGGGCAAAAAAAAAAAAACAAGAATTCTCCATTTCTCACCTCTTAATTTAAACATACGTACTTTTTTTTTTGTAATGGATGAAAAAAAATTATATATCTTAATAGATTTGCATGAGTCTGGCAGATTTTTAACGTTATTTTAGTGTGTGTGATGCTTTGTAGTTCTTGACGTGCCACATCATTCTTGTGATAATGTCAAATCTTTTGTCAATTAATGCCCAATCGTCCGTGTGCCCACCAGCAATGACCCTTCTGGACACGAGGCCCACCTCGACATGGCCCATCTCCTTTTGTGTGGATGGCAAATTGGCAATCAATCTGGAGCAAAGCTCGATCCACATTAATTTTTGCCGATCTCGTTTCTTTTTAAATTATATATAAAAAAAGCATGGTTGTAGAACTTCATTTTCGGATCTCCTAATAATCAAATCTGAGATATTTTGTTTTTTTTTTCTTAGATGAAATTTTAATTAAATTAAGACTTGAATTCGGGTTGGTAGGAGGGGGAAAGAGATAGGGATGTGAACCGTTCAATGGCTGGTCTTCGGTCCTAAGCCTCGGTGTTGTATTCCAACTGATTTTTCTCTCTCTGGGTTCATTAGGACACTTGGAGTTGGCCCTTGATTGCCCCTTTGCCATCTTACGGAAGAGGCCGGGAGCGTCCTGGTGGAAGGTACGTCAGCTTCATCCATGGAGACGGACTCCATGATGTCGTGATCACAGGTGCAAATGGTCAACACAACAACGTTTTTAAAGCCCGAAGCTCCCGTTTCGAGTGTTAGTTCTTGCCATCCTGCCTCTCAAGAGTATCGTGCCTGACCTTTTTTTGCAGGTGAGAATGGGACCATAGACGGTCAAGGGGGCGTCTGGTGGAACATGTGGAGGCAGAGAACCCTCCAGTACACCAGACCGAACCTTGTCGAGTTCATGAACTCCAGGGGCATCGTCATCTCCAATGTGGTTTTCCAGAATTCCCCCTTTTGGAACATTCACCCCGTCTACTGCAGGTAAGTTCGACACAGATCTCTCCTCGCTCACATTCGAGCAAGAGGTTCTCGTTGCCGCGCCCCTATGAAGCCGCAGACTGCGGGCATATACTTGGGCACTTACGTGGTGTAATGGCTTCTTCTTCTCCTCGACAGAGACGTTGTTATCCGCTATGTTACCATATTGGCCCCGTATGACTCTCCTAATACCGATGGGATCGACCCAGGTGAATGACATCTCCCTTTTTAGGATTCATTTGTTCGAACCACAAGTATATATACGGCCGCTTGCAACGCGCTGAAAGATATGCCTTCTGCAGATTCGAGCTCTAACATCTGCATAGAGGACTCGTTTATATCTGTGGGGGACGACCTAGTCGCCGTGAAGAGTGGCTGGGATGAGTACGGGATTGCGTATGGACGCCGGAGCTCTGACATCACGATCCGCCGGCTAACGGGAACCTCCCCGTTTGCGGGAGTAGCGGTGGGGAGCGAGACTTCCGGCGGCATCGAAAATGTCTACGCCGAGAACATCAACCTCTACAACGTGGGGGTCGGGGTCCACATAAAAACCAACGCCGGACGGGGAGGCTTCATTAAGAACATAACCGTGTCCGATGTGTACATGGAGAACATCCGCAAGGGGGTCAAGATCTCGGGGGATGTCGGGGACCACCCCGACGAGTACTACAACCCAGACGCTCTGCCGTACGTGAAGGGCATCACGATTAAGGATGTTTGGGGGGTGAAGGTCCGGGAGGCCGGGCTGATCCAGGGGCTGTGGAATGCCCCGTTCACTGGGATTTGCCTGTCGAATGTTAATCTCCGTGGCTGGCCTGGGCAAGGGAGGAGCCGGTGGACGTGCGAGCATGTGAGCGGAGCGGCCCTCGAGGTGAGCCCGTGGCCCTGCTCGGAGCTTGCTAGCCCCCAGCAGGCCGGTTCGTGTTTTTCCCCTCCTTGAAATGTCAGGGTGTAATGGAATTGTGCTCTGACACGTTGTTTTAGCATCGGATCTCATGGTCGTCTCTATCAATAGAGGAAGAGCATCTCAGGATTTTGAAATGTAGATACCTCGTTGCACGACGGTCGTACTCGCCGCAAGTTGCGATCCGAAGAAAGCTGCGGCCGCAAACTTCTAAATCCACGAAAGCTGATTCTTCCCCACGTCAACGCATTCTGTAATCTCAATTTGAACTTCAACCGGCATGCTGTGATGAATGCAAAGCTTGGAGACAGCTCGAGCTGATCGTCCGGTTCGGCGCGGTGATCTCCTAACTCTGACATCCCTTGCCTTGCTCCAAGTGCAGCGACTCTTCGACGAGCGCTCGGAATATTTCTTTGAACAGCTTCCATCGAATTTCACACCAGATCGCAAAGTGTTTTCTCTTTTTCTTTTTCTTTTTTAAAAGTCNCGACTCTTCGACGAGCGCTCGGAATATTTCTTCGAACAGCTTCCATCAACGAGACCCCTAGCATCGAATTTCACACCAGATCGCAGAGTGTTTTCTCTTATTCTTTTTCTTTTCTTTTCTTTTTTTTTTAAAGGCGAACGGCACATCCGTGTCCGAGTAGAGAGGTTTGCGATGATTCACGCCTTACACGCGCGCGAAGGGGCGAGTGGTGGACACACGGCACCGTGGAAATTTCAGGTATAGTTTCCCTTTCTTTTTTTTCCCCTTTCACTCTAAGTCCTGCACTGGGCTGGCGCCTCAGCTTTTTGCCCACTCTATTCTCTCTGTTAGGGTTTCAGTGTAGCCGCTTCATCACCAATCTCTCTCCTTAACGTCGGATCGGTTGTTGGCTTACTCTCCATCTCCGAGTTCAGTCATCGACTCGGTGTAAGTACCCCCTCTCTCTGTCTCTGAAGCTTTCTGTCTTTTTCACTGTGATTCCCGATCAGGTGTTTGATTGTCGATCTGCTGGTTTTCTTTTATGGTTAGTCTTGAGATTCCCCGGAATGTTGGACTATTTGATGTTAACTTAGTAGTGTACGGGTCAATTGAGCTCGAATTTGTTTAGTGTCTTCACTCGTGAAACAGTAATCAGTCCTCAGTGATTGCGCGGATGTTGTGGTTCTATCTGGGAGAAGTTGTGTTTTGATCCATTTTGTTTACTTCTCTGTTTGCTTTAGTAGTGAGATGGAAGCATTTCCTGACTTCTTCCAGGATAACCTATGCTCGCATTTGGTGATCCATCAGTCGAATGCATTAATTAATAGGCTGTTGCAGTTTGGGTATCAATTTTTGATATAAATGGAAATCCTTACATCACACGATATGGGATTGCTTTATCATTTTTTGTTTTTTTTTTAACTTCAAAATGATTGCTTTGCTAATTTCTAATCCAGCCCTGGTATCTAAAATGGTGCCTCTTGGGTTAATCCGTTCAATATGATATTTCTTCTAAAGTTGAAGTCTTTATCTATGCTTGATTTGACAGCAGATTGTACTTCATGTTTTCCTCGAAAATGATGATGGTAGTATTCCTTTCTATGTTGAAATTTTGTTAGATTGGCATTTCTCTTGAATGATTTCTTAAGCTCTTTGGATCGAGCATCACATATTCTCTTTCCACCAGCGATCAGCTGATTGCTTTTATATTCTAATTAGCTGCTTCATGTCGTCTATGTCTATCACTCAGGGGAAGGGGATGGAAAGAAATAAAATTTATTTTCTGCATTTAACCTTAAGTTTGGTTCTATTATCCTGTCCTTTTCCATTACCTTCTAATGGGTTCTGTAGGGTGATTGTAGACAGTATGGCGATGGAAGTCACGCAGATTCTCTTAAATGCACAAGCAGCAGATGGAGCTGTGCGCAAGCTTGCTGAAGAAAATCTAAAACAATTTCAGGAGCAAAATCTCCTTGGTTTCTTGCTCTCATTATCAGGGGAACTGGCTAATGAAGAAAAGCCAGCTGAGAGCCGAAAGTTAGCTGGTTTGATTCTTAAAAATGCTTTGGATGCCAAAGAACAGCACCGTAAATATGAGTTGGTGCAACGATGGCTGGCTTTGGACGGATCGGTGAAGGCCCAAATTAAGACCTGCTTGCTTAAGACGCTTTCATCTCCCTCTGGTGATGCCCGTTCTACTGCATCACAAGTTATAGCTAAAGTTGCCGGCATAGAGCTGCCTCAGAGGCAGTGGCATGAGTTAATGGGAACTCTGCTATCAAATATTCACCAGTTACCAGCTCATTCCAAGCAAGCTACGCTTGAAACTCTTGGATATATTTGTGAAGAGGTGTCTCCAGACGTAGTAGACCAGGATCATGTAAATAAGATACTTACAGCTGTTGTTCAGGGTATGAACTCATCTGAGATCAATAATGAAGTAAGACTTGCTGCTACACGAGCTCTATACAATGCCTTGGGGTTCACTCAGGCGAATTTTGCCAATGACATGGAACGTGATTACATTATGAGAGTTGTCTGTGAGGCCACTCTTTCGCCTGAAGTTAAGATTCGGCAGGCTGCTTTTGAGTGCTTGGTTGCCATATCATCAACCTACTATGAGAAATTGGCTCCTTACATCCACAACATCTTCAACATCACTGCCAAGGCTGTTAAGGAAGATGAAGAGCCTGTTGCTCTTCAGGCCATTGAATTCTGGAGTTCTATCTGTGATGAAGAGATTGACATCTTGGAAGAGTATGGAGGTGATTTTAGCGCGGATTCAGAGATTACTTGCTTCTATTTTATTAAACAGGCCCTCCCAGTTCTTGTTCCAATGTTGCTTGAGACACTTCTTAAGCAAGAGGAGGATCAGGATCAGGATGAAGGTGCTTGGAATATTGCAATGGCTGGAGGTACGTGCTTGGGTCTGGTTGCTCGGACAGTAGGAGATGATATCGTCCCACTCGTTATGCCATTTATTGAGGGCAACATAACAAAACCTGATTGGAGACAGCGAGAAGCAGCAACCTATGCTTTTGGTTCTATCTTAGAAGGCCCTTCTCCTGGAAAACTTGTACCTCTTGTTAACGTTGCTCTAAACTTCATGCTCACTGCTCTGTTGAAGGATCCAAGTAACCATGTTAAGGACACCACTGCCTGGACACTTGGAAGAATGTTTGAATTCCTTCACGGTTCGACTCTAGATACTTCAATAATCACTCCTCAAGAGATTATCACCGTGCTTTTGCAGAGCATGGAGGATGTCCCTAATGTTGCTGAGAAGGCCTGTGGGGCTTTATATTTCCTGGCACAAGGTTATGAAGATATGGGTCCATCAGCCTCCCCGCTGACTCCACACTTTCAGGATATTCTGAAGACCCTCTATGATGTGACCCGCCGAGAGGATGCTGGGGAGTCTCGCCTCCGAACAGCAGCCTATGAGACTCTGAATGAAGTTGTGAGGTGCTCTACTGATGAGACAGCTCCTATGGTGATGCAACTGGTCCCACTCATCATGATGGAGCTACATCAAACTCTTGAATCACAGAAGCTTTCGTCCGATGAGAGGGATAAGCAGAATGAGTTGCAAGGCCTTCTCTGTGGTTGTTTACAGGTCATTATACAGAAGTTGGGTTCATCTGAGGCCACGAAGTATGCCTCCTTCCAGTTTGCTGCTCAGATGGTGGTCCTCTTCATGAGAGTTTTTGGTAGCAAAAGGGCCACTGCTCATGAGGAAGCTATGCTTGCCATTGGAGCCCTTGCCTATGCAGCAGGCTCCAGTTTCGAGAAGTACATGCCAGAATTTTATCGGTACCTTGAGATAGGTCTGCAGAACTTTGAGGACTATCAGGTCTGTGCTATCACAGTTGGTGTTGTGGGGGACTTATGCAGGGCTTTGGAGGATAAGGTTTCTCCTTATTGTGATGGGATTATGACTCAGCTTCTTAAAGACTTGTCGAGCAATCAGTTGCATCGATCTGTAAAGCCACCCATATTTTCCTGCTTTGGAGACATTGCCCTGGCCATTGGGGAGATCTTTGAGAAGTACTTGATATATGCGATGCCCATGCTTCAGAGTGCAGCAGAATTATCGGCCAATGCATCAGGTGCTGATGATGACATGATGGAGTACACTAACTCTCTGAGGAATGGGATACTTGAGGCATACTCGGGGATCTTTCAAGGGTTTAAAGGCTCCCCAAAGACTCAGTTGTTGATGCCTTATGCGCCTCACATTCTTCAGTTTTTGGATAGTTTGTACATGGAGAAAGACATGTGAGATTCTCTTTGATCCTCTTTCTTCTGTTCCGTTTGCGCATTTTTGGATGTCAATTTAAATATGCAACCTTTGTTCTGACTCGATATATATGTTTTCTCTTAGGGATGATGTGGTGATGAAGACGGCAATAGGAGTCCTTGGAGATCTGGCAGACACACTGGGTAGTGGTGCTGCCGCCTTGATTCAGAATTCAGTGTCGAGCAAAGGCTTCCTAAATGAATGCTTGTCATCAGATGATGACATGATTAAGGAATCTGCTGGATGGGCAAAGATGGCAATTAGTCGGGCTATATCTTTTTGAGAGGTTCTTGCTGGCTTTATCTTATTCATACATTCTCTGGAGTCCTTTGCATGCATATGGGTGTGTCAAGTTGGGATCAGGCATTTGTACATCATCTCTTGGGTTGTCAGGGTCATCACCATTTTTTGGGCACAGAGAAGACCGTCCGCAGGATTCTTTTGTCAGCATCAGGGGTCTCATCCTCCTCATTGACAGCAGTGTGGAGTCTTCATCTTTGTCTTCTTTCATTCTAGTCTTTTAAAGTTACTGTTTCTCCTTTTGCCATGGAGGGGAATTGGGTGGTGATGGCCCATGCAGTTGTCCATCTGCCAACTTGGCAGACAAATATGTGAACTACATAAGTTACAAAGGAAGGTAAAACCAAGTTATCAGTGTGGGAGGAATGATATCTATGAGGAAGACCCTATACCATCGGATGCCTTCGCTGCTTTATAGAGTGGTGACAGTTTCTTGGATCTGGAGTGGACTTGGTGCTGAAGAATTATTCTTCTAGAAGTTGTGTATCTCTATGTGAGGTGGCAATTTTCTTTGCCTTTTTTGGTCACCTTATTCCTTTTTATTTGCTCATCTTCAATTCACCAGAATTTGGTGTCTAAAGCATTGCATTATTCAAATTTGCCGTAAAGTGTTTGGCCTTTCCTTTCAAGCCTCCTTTTTGTACTCATTTTGTATAGACTTGGTCAGAACGTGTTGTCTGTTGTGAGAAAACCACAGAAAGGTCGGAGGCATTCATAGCATGCATTTTATTAATTTCAAATACCGTTTCCTGATCATTATTATATAATTCTTTTCTCAAAGCCAATTTTCTGATCTACGCTACCCTGTTGTTTTTGCACCGTTCTCTTAACTACCATGCTAAACTCTTTTGATGCCTCTAACTCTGCCTTCTATAGTCTTTGAGATAAAATCTCTCCCTGCGCATGAGTTTCACCAACAATGTGGGAGATACGGATGATTTCTATGGTTACTGCATGTTTTATATTTAGGTCTATGTCCAGTGCTCTTCATAGATTTTGCCGAGAATATTGAAAAGAATGGGGGGGATGGCTATGTCAGTGCATTTATTCTGCTGGTGCTGGTACTATTCAGGGCTGGAACCGAGAACCTGTGAAGTTGAAGGCTACTGATTTTGTATTGTATGATCGCTGCTGAGCGTTGTTCTGGTAGCCTGCGATGTATGTGGAAGGTACAAAGATCAAGGTTTCTAGTTTTAATGGGGTCCTGTCAAGCGTATTCCTGGAAAATTAGGTTTGCGGAGAAATATGCTGCTCGAGTTGTATTCCTGTCTCCACTTGCACGGTGCACCGATGGAGATTGTTCCGGCTCTTTGTCAGATAAGAAGGCATGAAGTGAATTCTTGTAGATTGAACTTGAGATGTGCCCCGAGCTTGTTCTTCTTATTGGCTTGAGGTCGGAAGCTGAGCGAATTCTGGATCCTTTAGCACTCCTTCAATCCATTGGAGGGGCTGAAGTGTTGATAAAGGTATTGTTCTTGAGGGCTTGAATAACTCGTTATGCTCTCTCTTTTTTGGGTCGGGCCTGAGTGGGATCTTAAGGAACTTTGTGATTTCCGAGCTAACGATCCCGTTAAAAACACCAGTCACGCACCGGTTAGATTTCCCAGAATGAGAGCGACTCCACCGCGTCATGGTGCGTGCATGAGATAGCCTCGCCTGCTATTTTATTATGCATCGTGCTGCGGGCAGGAGTTACGGCTCTACAGTGTCCTCCCAGCAGCAGTCGAAGACTTGGAATTACGAAAGAGGAGCCAGTCGAGTTTCGAATAGAAAGGAGAATCTCAAGACTTCCGGCAAGATTCGGAGAATATCGACACTATCATTTCTCTAAATTATCGAGCTTCTGCCGGGGGCGTTTCTGGTCTACAACTTGTAAAGGCTCCCCCTTAGGGACTCTGATTCCAAGGTGTTTGTTCGATGCGGTTNCATTTCTCTAAATTATCGAGCTTCTGCCGGGGCGTTCCTGGTCCACAACTTGTAAAGGCTCCCCCTTTGGGACTCTGATTCCAAGGAGTTTGTTCGATGCGGCTGACCTTGGAAATTTAGTCACTTGGTGTACCGAGGACGTTCGGAAAGACTCGACTGCGGTCGACATCAGTGGTCGGGAATACTCAAGATTATGCAATGCAATTCAGACGTTAAATTAGTTCATCGTCCTAAACATTTCTGAATACTGAGTTTTCCTTTACGTAGTTCTTGCTTCTTCCTCATCAAACACCAGGCAGCAGTCCAGCAGCTTGACACGCTGGGTCCAGCGACTGCCTGCTGTGCGGCACCGTAAGGTCGCAAAGATATTATGTAATCATCTCGCACTGTTTCCTGTTTACCCTATGCCTATGGTATGATGCAGATAGGGGCCCCCTCTTTTGTAGCCACTTAAGAGGATAAGACAGAGACTCGCACTGTCGTCTCTTATACGTGTACATCTCTGACCAGATTCCGATGAAGTAAAGAAAATTGGTTCTCGAGATAAAAAGGGTCATCTGTGTAAGTCCATTTAGGACTTTAGTGGACTGGACTATAGAATACAGCTCCAATTTCCCAAAAGCAATGTGATCAGAAGAACGATAACGAGGAACATGGTCCTTAAATGCTATAAATTGATGGGTCAATGGAGGTGCATCCTATATCCCTTATAGTGGGCATCTTCTATGGTCATAGAGATTTCACTGTCCGCATATGATGCCTAAGTATTGGCTCATAGAGGGATTCGTGTTACGGATTGATTTTTACCTCGAACAATTTCATTTAGAACGGAAACATGATTCGGCTATATCTATAGTCTGCTCCTTATTTATCCAATAAATAGATCTTGGGAGGTAAGCATTACTGATAACTGATCACAGACACTCTTTGGTTGGAAAACTGAAGATCAGCGAGCCTCCATCGCTAGGATCTCCTGTTTCTAGATGGTGACACTCGGGTTGACTACGTAATGCTGGAAACAGCGTATAAATACGTGGAGAAAGTATGGAAAGGCGATAAGATCGTGATCAGTGCCATGGACCCAAACATGGTTCACTGAATTTTTATTAATTTCCACACAAAGTGTTTAGTGTGACTGAAGAGCGTTTCTTGGTTGGTGCTTCACCTTCAGTGCTTTGCTCCAAATAGTGCAGTGTTGACTTGCTACTAGGGGTCACTGCATCTCTTTTCATGAACATTTGACTCCACTAAGTTTTCAGAGTACACTGCACCACAACGAGTGTCGATGTGTATATATATGAGCATTCTCGTATTATTCATCGCATCCATGGTCTTTTTTCCGCTGAGGAAATCAATTATCTCACTTAGTTTCAATGGAGCACTGTATCAAATCTGTCTTCTTGCTCATTCTAGTCTTGCTCTTCACGGGTCCCTGTTCAGGTGAGACTGTTCTTCCTTCAGAACAAGTTCAGAAGGTTGCAGAGTCAGCTGCAGATCTTGACAATGGAGTGAATCATGCAAATCCGAAAGGCAGAAAGGTAAAAATGCAGCCTCTGTTATTTCACTCTAACAGAAAAAAAGAATAAGCAGTTTCTTCCCGGTTCGCTCGTTCTGTTAGTTTTATGATAAGAACGTCGCTCAGAAGCTTTCTTATCAGCAATTTTCTAGTGCATAATATATGTTTCGGATGCACAAGTTCTTTTGAGCCAGACAACTTGGCAATTGATAATTATTTTCCTAAGTGGAGGGAGGATTAAACTTTAAGGTGATGAAGAGGAGCGCACATCTTTAATCCCCAGATGGGCTACATTTTATGAGAAACACATCTGGAAAGGACTCGTACATTAACAATTGAGAGCTCGTTTTCTAGTTTATTGATGGTGGGTGCTAGAGAACAACATAGTTTATTCTAAGATTCGGTGAACACGAACCAAAAAAGGCTGCTTTTGTCTAAACATACAATGATTCTGTTCCCTTGTTTTCCTGAGACAAAGCAAGGACCTGTTCTGTTTCTTGCTAATCCTTGAACTTTATGTTTGAAGGTTTCCAGCCAGGTGCACCCGAGGAAGCTGATGATCCCTGCAGAGGTCATGCTAGACTATGAGAAGCCCAAGCCCAATCCCAGGCACGATGACAAGGGAAAGCCTGGCAGTGGATGAAGGGTGTGGTCGATGGTCCCACCCGTGAGACCAGAGTTCTTCCTGCTTCGATGGCGCCTACTACTTAAAACACTAAAGTGCTGCTGTGCTCTACCTGAGAATCTTTCTCAGGCTTCTGGCCCTTATAATCATCAGTTACAGTGCACCTGTTATGATGTTGATTAACTTAAAAATTCAAAATAATGCAGCCCCTTGTAGCACTTTTCTGCAATAGATTGACAATGGCTGTGCTCCCCTCCACATATCTGCTCCCTTTTGTAGTGCCTTCCCATAAACAAAGCTTTTCCTCATGCTTTGTTCTGATCAAAACGTGTAGGTCACTTGTTCCTAGAAACTGGACCCAGCCTTTATTCTCCCCTCTCGTTTAATAAGCCAGACAGTGGACGGAAGCTCCATTATTAGCTTGATAGGAGGGAAAATATCCTGCATTTGCCAGCTAAATAGCCTTATAATTTAGAAGCGTACTTTTAAGTGATACCGATTAACTTTGAAGCAAAAAGTGGTGGTGGTGGGGGGGGG
>CXYZ01006865.1:2121901-2154627 GCA_900006705.1 Sonneratia caseolaris
TTTTTGCTGAATAATTATAGTATAGCGCATTAGGAAAGTTTCTACTAAAGCTCAAACTTCTATGCCGAGTTATGCTTCTAAGTACGAGCGTATAATCATCTGTAGAGGGCCTCGTTTCTTATGTAAATGAATCTCAAGACAGAGTGCTCCTCATTGATCAGTATCTTCAGAACATTCCACAACTTCTTGCAACACTTTCTGATTGGGAAAGGTGGTCCAAATTGTAGGTTCTTCTTCTGGTCGTGAAGCACCCTGAAATACTTCAGAATTGTTAAGAATAAGGGCAGAAGGAAAGCTAAAAAGGGCTTTTCTGTTGACGAGCCAACAACTCACATTCACGGGAACTTATTATTTCATTTCAATCAGCGCCTCGGCTCATACCGATTGAGTTGAGATAAAACCAAACAATTTCTACAGCGCATAGGAAGTTAAAACCAAAGGTTTTCTCATTAGTCTATTGACAATGTCCATCCAAGATACAAATCAAGTATGCCAAATAATATCAATTAGAAAGATGATCCTTTGAGAGACAACCGAGGCAGTCACCTTCTGCGAACCTTACAATATGAAAAGACGAAAATAAGAACCAAGAGAAAAGAAATTGGAAGCTGATAAAGCATGAGGCCATACCATATTATGAAAGAAACAAGTATCTTTCTGGAAACCCGTTGGCTGTGAGTCCTATAGGTCCTCTGTCCCTGTATATGTAAAAGGTTGACTTCCATTTTCGCCCCAACATCATTTGATAATTGACTCCAAGCAGAGAACGAGAGTGCGGTCTCCCTCATTCTTTGAAAATCGCAGCTGTTTTCCCCATTTCTCACTCTCCGGGAAATCAGCGAAATAGGGAAATTTTTGATAGATTGCCCATCCACCTTTTCCACTACATGTTGCGTTACTTGAAGGAGTTCTCTAATAGACAGTGCAGTGCAATTTTACGTAATTTTTCTCTTATTTGGAAGGCCGAAATTTTGGGAAACTGTTCCTAGGACATAGAACAGAGGTGCACAGGATGCTTGAAACGTGCACAGGATACCATGGATGGATGGATCTCTAGGGGGTGCAGCGAGGTGGGAACTAATAAGGAGGTCACAAAGATTTAGTTTCCTTCATCAGGGACAATGAAATCACCAGAAGGGAGGCCGAGCCAAGGAAGTTGGTTATTGAATTTTCCGTGCTGTACATGTTTGATGGACCAAATTCTGTGCAGTACAGTCATGAATTCGGTTTGATATACCGATTAGTCAACAAGCTGTCTCATAATGCATAATGCTGATGAAATGTTGAATTCACTGTGTATTGTGTCACCACTCAGCAAGTCACATGGGCTTTCAGAAGTAGTGGCCTTCCCCAGAATTTCTCTGGGAAGTGCTTATGACAATAATCGTACATGAAGAAAGGTTTCCTTGTGTTGCTTCCTGTCAGGCCTTTTACTATGGAATGGTACCTAACAATTGAGTGGACAGTGGACCTCTTGTTAATAAATAGTGGGAGTAGAATAGTTAATGGGACATCAAAAGGTACCATGGCTGTGGGGTTCTTTTTGCCCTGTGAATTACTTAATGTCTATAAATCTAATGGTCTTAATTGACTCAAGTTACTAAAGATAAAAACTCTCTCGATCACGAATTTGTTTGAATTTGTTACGATATTTGAGGGGACGAAAATTTTGAACAATCTCGAACGACATGCAAGATTTTAATCGAAAGTCTGCGGCACAGCCCACAGACTACGCAGAGGATGCCCCCACAACAACACAGTTAGGAGGAAATATTTGACACCTAGGTGACAGAAAAGTATGTCTAGCTAGCACCAAAGTCAAGATGATTCCCTCCCATCATCTCCTGTAAAACAATTATCTTTTTCCTTTCGGTTTTGATCCACATGATTTGTCGACTGCATACATCCAGTAAATTGGCTTTAGAAAGTTGAATTTACTCGGCCGACGCTCGTTCCTTAAGGGGTTTTCCATAAGTTTTACATATGATTACAATCAGTAAATACGAGGCCAAGTTTCAATTTTAGGACAGGGCATACTATAATATATGACATATCAGTCAATGTTTTGCCTTCATGCCATTGTCTGAACAATGTTATTGTTATGTCTCTGTCCATAATTTCGAATTTTGAGTTTGACGTGATTTCAAAGTTGAAGATAATATGACTTTTACTACTATGGTCTTATTGATTTTCCATGTATTCACCCAGAATGTGACATCTCTTATATCTAATCAACGTGATTTTGGCGTCAGAGTTCTTCTGGTGTAGTTGACTTTAGCTGGAGGCTACATAAATTTTCATTGTTGTTTCTTGTTTTCACAAAACTTTTGAGTGAGGTCATGTCATCATTTGCAGTTGTTTTGGCTCCTTCCTCTCCCACTTAGCATAAAAAGGTAGACACTTGCCATTCCCATTCCACCCATCTTCATAACCCATCACCTACTTCCATTCCACTTCACTTCTCATCCTCAATTTCTCTTCCTCCATCGATGAAGCCCTCCTGCCTCCTCCCCGTCCTCGGGCTCCTCATCTCCCTCTATTTACTTCCAGGTGCATGATAAGTTAATTTGAAATCTAACAATTCTGCACAAACATTTCAAACATTAAACCTTATCGTGAGTATTCATCACTTTCATGGTCCTAAAACGGTCTCGATCTTCTAGCAGGCGATGTTTATGCTTCTGCCAGAAGCTTCAAGGCTCTCAACTCGGCAGCATTTCCACACCCAGAGGTAACCTTATGCAATTTTTTTGACATTAACAGATGATTTTTAGCCTTGTTTCGTGCAGAGAAACAAAACCCTAAAAACTAACTGGAAAAATAGAATCCGTTAGCTGCGAGTGTTAATTAACATAGCACTACTCTACTACCTTACAAACTACACATGGACCATGATCTTGCACAAGATGTACATGTGTTAGTATATACATATTTATAATGAAACAATGAGGTGCCCTGATCATGTTGATTGAGGGTTCGGTCATGATAGTTCGTTTCATTTGAAATATCAAGTTCAGGTAGTTTTATAAACATGAGATGTTTTTAGTCTGTATCTTATGTTGTTATTGTCAAGGTTGTGGAGATGAAAACCGGGAGCAAGCTGATCGGAGCGAATGGGCTGCAGCTGGACGACTATGAGTCACCAGGAGCCAACCCAGCTCATAACCCTCCCTCTACTGGCAAGAAAGGCAGAGGAGGCAACCCCTGATGATTCTTCTTCCTTCCTATATTTCTTTGTTCTCTTGTGCCAGAGAAGGAGAAGAAGGAACAGCCCTTACCGTTACAGTTATTTACAGCCTCGTACTATTGGTCGAAGTTTACATAATTATGTGGCATGAACGCATCTGTTTTTAAGGTACTTGACGGTGGGTTTGAGAGGGGGAATTTGTGTGGGTGTCTCTTAGTTTTCACTTTTGGGCGAAGAACACACCGAGGAGGCGTGATTATTTGGCTGTAGAAGTACATTAATGCAACTGTTTTGTGGCATGGAACTGAAGTGTTGATCCTTTTGTATTAAGTAAACATGCTAATGTCTTCTCCGGTCGTCTGTTTCGATGTTTTGGTTGGAAACTCAGGAGAGGCATGAATAAATCCATGGTGTTATTCTATGGAATATTTGAGTAAGTATGGCGAGTATTCACTATTTCCATCACATATGGGCGTGATAAGATCACAGGAAGAGACTGCTGTGGTTTCTTCAGATGACTAAAAGATCATCACTCCAACCTCGAGGAGGGGGGCAGACAAAAATTTTGCAGATTAGCATGCAAAGTCGAGTATCAGTACAACCTTGAGCTTCAGTTTGGTCGAATACTTGATCGAGGTGCGTGTCATTCGGCCTGCACGTACGCACTGCCAGACTCTCGATACATGGAGTAGCCGCAGAAAAATGCCCTCTCCTCTACATATCTAATCCATTTCATGTAGCATGGTTCTGTCCACGGAAGATATCAAGCTTAACCTAAAATGAGTATTTCTGTTCTTCTTCTTCTTCTTCTTTTCTCTCTCTCTCTCTCTCTCTCTCTTTTTCAGTCCACATGCCATAGCAAAAATAATTTCACTCCATGTAGTCACAGAAACCCGAGCAGATCATAGTCACACTAACATCGAGGTTGTTTGCTTGCGCGAAGATACTTACACAGACGGTGGGAGACATATTACTTATAATTTTTAAAATCGGATCGGTCGGTTTGACTTATTTAACTAGAAACTGGATATTCATTCTGTCTGATTTCCATAATTAATCCAATTATATTGTAAATGTGGTCAGTTCCGATTGAACTGGTCGGTTCCCGGTTAGATTGGTAAATCCAATTGAACATGTAAAAAAAAATTCGCTAACTTAAAATTTAAAAAATAAAAAAAAATTATTATACACTTATTTTATTATATTTATATTTATATTGAATTTGTAATTAATATAATAGACATATTAAGTATTCTTTTTATTATAAATTGATGTTGTGTGAATTTCTTTTTAACATTATATCATTAATATTATTTATTAAATATACGGTTTGACTTATTAAATCTTTAATCTAATCCATGAACTCATACTCTGATCGGTTTTTAATTTGGTCTGATTTTAAAAATTATGCAACTAAAATATATAGAATGGCGGTGGTGATGATGATAGACAAGAACAAGAAGAGATCAATGGTCTTACTTCATTTTTGAAATGTGAGGAAGAGAGGGAGCGGAGTGGTCCTCGGACCGACCTCGGAATAGAATTTTCTCGCACGTGAGGAGAGAGAGAGAGAGAGAGAGAGAGAGAGAGAGAGAGATTTTGAAGATGTTAAGGAAACAGTTTAGGGTTTTTGCGATGAGGAGTTGTATCCCAATGTGAGACCAGTACACCTAGAACATGCTTACCAACGAACACACGATATCTTATAATAAATATAAAAAAAATTATGGAAATATGAAAGATAATATCTTTAAATAGATTATAAATCTAAATTTATTAAAAGTCAATATATTTCCCGACTGAATGTAGCAGGTTGGTACAGATGCCGACATTTTCAATTCGTCTCCTCCACTCGTTCCTCTCTGTCATGAATAAACGTACAAATTAATTGTATGTACCGAGTGTCGATAATTCCATGTCCTTCGGGTCCCCCCCCCCCACATAAATTAAGAACTCCCCCATCATCACGCTGACAAGAACAGTGATCGATGAAGCCCTTACCGTAAAGTTGTTGGTGACAGCTCTGAGTATGTACTTACTATGGCTTGATTAAATTCCCTAATGGGCTAATTAATTTCGTATCCCTCCCTCAATATTGATAAACTCGTGGGACCCACACTTTGTGTCTCTTCACTCGGACTTCCATAAATGTCTTCAACGTCTCCTTCCAATTTTCGAAAATACCCCTGTGTATATATATGTACTGTGTCAAGTGATCTTCAGGCTGCATCAATTTTTCCTCCTCGAAAAGATTAGTGGGGGGCACAAGCAATGGCACTCAGAGCAACACGGCCCACAGTTACTCATGATAAAATGCTCATTTAATTATACTTTAAGAAAACAAAAATAAATTGTGAAGTTAGAATTTCTATCCACGGTGATATCATGAGGNGCTCATTTAATTATACTTTAATAAAATAAAAAAATTGTTAGGTTAGAATTTCTATCCACGGTGATATCATGAGGTCCAGTATTCTTACTTACTCGAGTTGAATGGCGCATCGGGTGAGATAGCTTGATTTCCACTAAAAGGGAGAGGTAATGAATGGATTACTATTTAAATAAAATGTAAATTCTCAATATATACATATATGTGCATATTTTTATATACTATGGAGGGAATAAATTGGTGTAAAAAATAAAATATGGAACCCTATTACAGATCAGGAAAGATATTAGCCGCAATCAAATTCACTTATATTTTGCTCTACTTGCATAAGCAAAGATATGAAATACATCCTAATTGGATTAAATGATTTAAAAGAATAAAAAGAAAAAATATCTTATATACACCTTATTTTAAATAAAGAAAGTTATTAATGGTAAGTGTTTAACGATTATTATTTTTAGTATAATTCAGTTTGTATTTGGATGGATTAATACTGGATTTCTTATTATAGGTTATTTTTTTTATGAAGAAAGATTATAAATTATACAAAATTAACGGGCCACGTAAAATTACAGTTCGGGCCGGTTCACAGGAAGAAATTCGAAACCTCAAAATGCTGTGAGACATTTCGGTCCAAATCCGGGCAGTGAAGCCCAGCCCATACAAATGCAGACATGAGTACGAAAAGATGAAAAGTGCTCCAACTTGCAATATGTTCCTCTGTCTCTCTTTCCTGAGGCAGGCCGTCCACACACCCTGACAGCAATCCAGTAGTCACCAGCAACATGACTGGTGGCATATATATACATATATATTCCCAACTAGAAGCCTTGAATATATGTCTTAGGTGGACGTACAATGATATGATTATATATATATATATATACATAATCTAAATAAATCGATTTAAAAGATGAAAACTCATAAGAATTCAAGATATACATACAATCAGCATCTTTGCAATGAGACCTTACACAACTCCACAGGTATACCGCGACCACAACAACTCAGGATGCTAATCCCTCCCTCTATGAGGATCAGATAGCCGCGCTTCCACGCCCCCGCTGCATCCTGGTGGCGCGGCCCTGATCGGCAGTCATGTCAATCTGTCCTCAGGATAGGATGACCACAAGTGGAAGTGGGATGGAAACAAGAACGAGTCCGGTGGAACACAGTACTTGCCTCGGTCAGACCGAGCTTGTCGGCTTAAGTTTCAATTGTTGTAACTATCAAAGACAAAACAGAATCTCAGTGCGGATAGGCCCCCCAAGGTGCATGGCAACTCCATCGCTTGTCCGGCACCTGCTTTAGGCCCAAACAAGGAGAATCATGAGACTAAGAATCCGCCACTGACAGCAACTGTCCAACATCTTGAAGACTATGATAAATATTTTGCAGCACATTGCTCGTGAAATGAGCTTCCCCTTTTACCTACTTCGTCTGATGTCCCAGCTGCAGGTCAAATCATAATTACCAGCTTGCACCTCGCCCTCTTCCTCCAGTTCCACAGCTGAGGGAGACTTGCACAGAGGCAGAAACAAAAGAGGTCACATTTCATCTTACCTATATATATATATATATATATACATGTATATGTATAAGTTCCATATATCTTCAAAATTTGTTCCTTGTATATAAGCATATATAATTATCCCAAATTTGGCTAGATCCTCAGAGCTGTTTCCATCTTAAAGGAGCCAGTAGTAGCTTGCTTGGGGCAATCTTTTGTGAATAGACTCTCATCTAAATCCTCATCAATTAATGGAATAATTTCACTTACCAACAAAATATATATATATTGACATTCCACAAAGCGAGAAAGTATTTTATATCACGGTTGCACTACGTCAGCATAGCATTATTTTTCTTTTTTATATAATAGTTACATGTTTTATGATTTGTTAATTCTTTTTATGGTTTTTTTAATTTGAAAAGGTATCATCAATGCTTTAATGGACATGTGGTATGACCGTCGCGTGAGATACATTCTCTCACATAGCACAACACCTTCATCGATCCTATTTTTCTGTCTATTACTGTCCATGAGTTTGGAAGAAAATAAGGGTGCAATCTATAAGGACAAGAATTTAGAAAATGGTGAATTTAATATGGTAAAATAAGATAATTTAATAAGAACTAGATAATATTAAATAAAATTTATATTATATTATATATATATTAAGTTTAAACAGATGATCACTATTATATTCCTCTTAAATTCATCTATAATATATATATATTAATGTGAATAATTTAATTAATAAGAAATTTAAATACAAGTATTTTTAATGTGAAATAATATCCATATTAAAACTTCACGATGCATCCCATCTAACGTAGCAAAAGCAAGCAAAATGAAAATGGAAAGAGGAAGCACAGCATAGCAGCACCGTGGCTCTCTCTGATCTGTATCACCCTAACGCAGAGACAACACACACACACACACACTCTGTCAATCAATCTATCTGTTTCTTCAGTTGTTGGGAACTGTCACCTGCAGCTTCGTCTGCCCTCCAATCGAATTAATTCATCCATTTGTTATTAATTAATCGAATCCTACCATCCCAAGTAATTTCCATATCCCATCTCTCTCACTCTCACCTCGTCTCATCTCATCTCATCTCATCTCATCTCACTGTCCGTGCATTCAATTGTCTTGATTTCCCAAACAAGAGATCCCCTGATTTCTCCCCGTCACCGCCGCCGCTGCCGACATCAGCATGCCAGGCCTTGTGTCCGTCAAGACCCCGCCCGATACCGAACCGCCCCGAATCTCCCTCCCCGACAGCCCCCAGATCGAAACTCCCCGACCGGAGCCGGCCACCCCGTCTTCCAAGCCGGCGACACCGCTGCCTAAAAAGCCCCCATCCCCGTCCCCCTCCCGCTCCAAATTCTCCCTCAGGAAGCCCCCGCCGGACTCGCCCAATCCGGATCCGTCTCTCGACAATCCGGATCTAGGTCCTTTCCTCCTAAAGCTCGCCCGGGACACCATCTCCTCTGGCGAGGGCCCAGCGAGGGCCCTCGACTACGCCCTCAGGGCCTCGAAGTCTTTCGAGAGATGCGCCGTCGATGGGGAACCCAGCCTCGACCTCGTAATGAGCCTCCATGTGCTGGCGGCGATCTACTGCAGCCTTGGCCGTTTTGATGACGCCGTTCCCGTCCTGGAGAGGGCCATTCGGGTGCCTGAACCGGCCAGGGGGCCTGAGCACGCCCTCGCGGCCTTCTCAGGCAACATGCAGCTCGGGGACACTTACTCGATGCTTGGGCAGGTTGATCGCTCGATCAAGTGCTACGAGGAGGGGCTGAAGATTCAGATCGAGGCGCTCGGAGAGACAGATCCTCGGGTTGGCGAGACTTGCAGGTCAGTTCCTCTTCATTTTGGTGTTTCACTTCTAAGGATTACTTGACAGATCCGAGGATAAGTAGAAAAAAAAAAAAGAAGAGTGAACTTTACGAAAATTTATCTGAAATTCGGTGAAATTGGAGAAGCCCACGATAGGTGACTCTTTCCAGATGGCATTAGCAATTAAAAGATTTGCATTGTATTCTACAACTCAGCAATTAGGGTAGTTGATAGGCTGTTACTATTTTAGGATAAAATTGTTCTATTTCAAGAACTACACTTTTGCTCCCTTTTCTTGTATATATGTGTCTAGACAAAATTCGGTTGCTTGTTCCATTTTTAGATCTTCAAAGTACTGATAATACAGGTTTTCTTTGGTGGGGTTACTGCTGTTGTTGTTGTTGCTACAGGGAAGTTGGTCTCTATATGACAGATAATTCTCTGGCTAGTGTTTCAAAATAATGGATTCTTGGGAATTCTGATTAGGCGGGTTTCTAATTGTCATTTCTTGACCCTACTGAAATAATTGTTGATTTTTTTGAAGTGATTTGTGAAACGCTTAATATGAAAACTTACAGGTACTTAGCTGAGGCCCAAGTCCAAGCAATGCAGTTTGACAAAGCAGAGGACCTCTGCAAGAAGACCCTGGAGATCCACCGGGTCCACAGTGAGCCTGCTTCCCTTGAAGAAGCAGCTGACCGGAGGCTAATGGCCCTGATCTGTGAGGCGGAGGGTGAGTATGAGTCAGCCCTCGAGCACCTTGTCCTCGCAAGCATGGCCATGATTGCCAATGGACAGGATAATGAGGTCGCCTCCATTGACCTCGGCATTGGAAACATTTATCTCTCCCTCTGTCGATTTGATGAGGCTATCTTCTCATATCAGAAGGCCCTAACGGTGTTCAAATCCTCCAAAGGGGACAATCACCCTTGTGTGGCCTCAGTCTATGTCCGACTTGCTGAGCTTTACCATAAAACTGGGAAGCTAAGGGAATCAAAATCGTATTGTGAAAATGCTCTGAGGATATACTCAAAGCCTGTGCCAGGGACCACACCAGAGGAAATTGCTGGTGGTCTGACAGAGATCTCGGCCATTTATGAGTCTGTGGATGAGCCTGAGGAGGCCCTGAAGCTCCTCCAGAAGGCCATGAAGCTTTTGGAGGATAAGCCTGGGCAGCAGAGTACAATTGCTGGGATAGAGGCCCGAATGGGAGTGATGCTTTACGTGATTGGGCAGTTTGAAGAGGCTAGGAGTTCCTTTGAGGGTGCTGTGGTGAAACTCCGGGCCTGTGGAGAGAGGAAATCAGCCTTCTTTGGCGTTGTATTGAATCAGATGGGGTTGGCCTGTGTTCAGCTGTTTAAGATAGACAATGCTGCAGAGTTGTTTGAGGAAGCAAGGAGTATACTCGAGCAGGAGTGTGGGCCTTGTCATCAGGACACCCTCGGAGTATATAGTAACCTTGCAGCGACTTATGATGCTATGGGGAGGTAAGATTTGATATACAGATTGACAAATTAATTTTTCTACAGCATATGGATTTGGTTATTCTCCTGTGTAGTTGTGAACCCTGTTTTTGTTTCTTTTCAATCTGGGCAACAGTTTGATAATAGTGGATATAAGGTCCTACACAGAATATCGAGCACTTCTTCTAAGGGCATTTCTCCTCAGCATCGGGGGAATAGGATCATATCCCTTATCCTAAGTAATATGTCTGCTTTGACCTAGAAAGTTATTTGCAGTCTTATTTTTCTCTGTTTGAAACAATGAAGAACATTATGTTTGCCCAAAAAAACAAAACAATGAAGAACATCATGGAAACCCCTTGTGAGGTATGAAATGTCTGCTGATTGGTAATTGAAGACAATTTCTCCTTATTTTCCTCATCAATGTTGCCACTATAAAACGGCAAAACAATATATCATTCAGTTGCTTACTAGTCTTCCAAGTTTGATTTCTTGGAGGTTGGCTGTGATTCTGCCTGTAGAAACACAAGTTCAGTGGAGCTGCTCCTGTCAAGTTGATAAATTGTATAGTATTTTTGAAGAGGTTTGAAGCATTGCCTTTTTTTAGTAATTGGAACTCTGAGCTAACTATATTACTGTTAATCTGGTGTGAACAGAGTTGAGGATGCTATCGAGATACTGGAGTATGTCCTCAAACTGAGAGAGGAAAAGCTTGGAATCGCGAACCCCGACTTTGAAGACGAGAAGAGCAGGCTAGCGGAGCTGCTCAAGGAGGCGGGGAGGGCGCGCAACAAGAAAGCCAAGTCTCTGGAAAACCTCATCGATCCCAACTCTTCCAAGAGGACCAAGAAAGAGGGGACGAAAAGGTGGCCCGGGTTGGGTTTTAGGATTTGACCAAAGGGATGCCAGTGATCATCTCTAAATATCTTCTCCACTCATTTGCATCGTGTAACATAGAAGATCTTGTATAGAGCTGCTGCTGCCGTTCCATGAGGTTCCTCCACTGCCTCTTTCGGATGCCTATGCTTTTGGTTTTTCTGTTCCCTTTTTATTATTTGTGGAGATCGATCGTGCTTGTATTTGCAACCTTGAAGCTGTAAAGGCGAAGAACCTGTTGATTGATTGAACTATGTCTTGAGGCTCATGCTAGGATTGAAGTTAACGGGGGCACTTTTGTGGGGTGGGCAAAGACCGCATAGTTGAATCCAGTTCTTGTTACTTTTCAAAAAAGGGGAAAGTCTGTCTTCCGTTTCCAAGAAGCGGAAAACGGAAAACTAGCAAAATCTGAAGCCCTGTATGTGGCCATAAGCAACCATGTGCTGGGGAATAAGGGTATTAACATGGCAACCTTTCACTGAGCAAAAGTCGTTTGCCGATCATCTGATCTGAGAAGCAATAGCTTCCTGACAACTGCAATAGGCATATAAATGATCTTTGCATCCACCCACGCTGCAATTCCTATTAAAGTCAGCCCTTACACTACTTATTTACGTGCCTAATCTCTCGATTGATCCTTTTGCATTTGCAGATATTGACCAACCAAAAGGGAGGAAGGGAAGGTTTAGACACGTGAAACATTGAAAGTTCTAATTACTCTTCCGCCCAATAGATGCTTCTTGACGTGCACAACCGTCCCAACTGCCACATAGACATCGTCTCTGCTTGTCTTTCTCTCCCTTTTCTTCTTCCGAGTAAAATTCACATGGAACAAGATCCATCTTACAGATAATAAGAGTTCCTAAAGATGATTTAATACTTCCAATGAATGGTGAAATTTTAGAACCTTTCCCGAGTATCAAATTTGTTTCGAGCAAGTCATATATGTATATATATATATATATCCATCGATTAATATGAGAAGCCATATCTTGGTTACAGTTTATGTTCATATCAACAAGGAGTCAGCAAACGAATCCAATTGAACATTGTCATCTGCTTTTAGGAGTTGCTGATACTCCTCGAAAATCTTCTCCAAATTGCGTGGAGAATGCGGCCCATCACCCTCCTCAATAATGTCGCTGTAGTAATCTCCATACCAAGGATTATCATCCTCCAATACGCTTCGTACGTTGTGGTGATTCGTGGCGTCTTCCCTACTGCCAGCTTTGGCTCCAAGAAGGCCGCACATTGACCCACTGGGGCCATGGGCGAAGCTGTTAGTTCTCGAGACCGAGAATGACGAAACCCTGATAGCCTTTGGTTGATGAACTTTTATCATCTCTGTGCTCTGCTTCTTCCTTGGCTTGATTGTCTCAGAGGCTGCAGCAGTTCCATTGTTTCGGTTCCTTTGACCCCGAGCAGCCTTGTGGCTGCCCGGCTTTGGCTTAGTCTTCCCAGTTGATGGATTGTTGTTCACTCGCTTGCTCAGGTGAGAATTCCAGTAGTTCTTGATCTCATTGTCGGTTCGGCCAGGTAATCTTTTGGCAATAAGAGACCAGCGGTTGCCCAGAAGAGTGTGCATGCGGATGATCAAGTCCTCCTCATCCGGGGTGATATTCCCACGCTTGATGTCCGGCCGTAAATAGTTCATCCATCTCAGCCTGCAACTTTTCCCGCACCGAAGCAAACCTAACACACAGCATGTATAGTCGCATGATATCAAACAGATCTACGGTCGAAAATCTAATGGCAGAATGAATTACGCAAGGAGACATCGTAACTGAACATCTAAATCAAAGGAGACTGATCTTAGGAAATAAGCTTTACCGGCTTTCTTGGGCAACGATCTCCAGTGGCCTTCACCCTGCCGCTGAATGTAGTTGATGAGCATCGTGTCTTCTTTAGCAGACCAAGGGCCTCTGTGCAATCCCACCTTCGAACAGCATGGGGCCCTACCCATGACGATGTCCTTAATTTCCTGGTCTCACTCTCTGTCTAATTCCTCGGTTTGCTTTGATCTGGAGATGCGTTTTATCTACGGAAAATGAACACTTCGCATTTAAAATTAAGGGAGAGAACTTTGTGTCTCAAATGAACACAGGAATCAGTGTTCCCTTCACATTCTCTAATATATATACACACTGAAAAGTGGCACCTTCCTCCTCCTCCTCATCTTCTTCTTTCTTAATTGTTGAAGATTCCAAGTTCGATGCCTCTGCAAATGGTACTGACACGGTGATTGGTAGAGTGGACGAAACGACAACACAGTTAAATGGGCTTAACTTATACCTGAGTTCATGGAGTCGAAACTTATCGATAAAAGCATTTCATGGGCAAGTTCAGTTTCCATCAAATGAGTTGATGGCATCTCTTGATCTCAAAATGTATGTGCAAATAAGTAATTATCAATTGTTGATCAATCCCGATGTCTAACGCATCGGAAAAGTCTATTATATTATGAAAAGAGTGTAAGTTTGGGATCGAACGTAAGCCTAAGAAATGGAATGTTTGATATGAAAATGACATCTTGAAAATTATTTGCGAGTAAGATTTATATGCCATAGATACGGAACTATCAATTAATTTCATGGGATATTTATCCCCTGTTGAGTGTAAACGTACATATGCCTGTATCTGAGGCAAGCTCGGCTTTTGCCATGGCACAGTTGATTTCTACACGGACAACAACTTGTCCTGAGTCAACAGACTTGCCGAACCAGGAAATACGTACATGGTCACTGCATCGAGGTTGTTCAGTAGTGGCACTTGCAACACATCGAATGAGATACAATCATCGAATATCTCCAAGAGCTGCATATCTTCATTAGTCGGGCCATTCATTAGGCCAGAAGATTTACCTGTAATTAGGCCAGCGCGAGCATACATACATACATACATACATACATATACATATATATATATGACATAAGCTTGAAATAGACCCAGAAAGAAAACGACGACAGTGGCAGTGCAGTTCGGTAGGGTAGCACTCTTGGTTTTGTTGGGCATGATAACAAGACATCTGGAGTGATATTACTTAGTTTTCACACCCCCCCTAAAGGATTGATTGTATGGCATTTTATTTGATTTTGACAGACGTGTGAATTGCCATTGATTGATATTACAGAGAGTGTGGCACTATCATCTGACTGGAAGAGTATGGTGAGCTCGCGGCTATCTAACATTCTCATCTATGTACCAAACAGAGGAAAACGTTTTGGTTTATCTGCCATTCTATTCTTTCCTCCTCATTTTTTTAAAAATTTATTTTATTTTATTTTTTGTTGCAGTCCTTATATCGATTGACACATGTGCCCAATGGTTTAGAATAGGCTGTAGATGAGTAAAATAGAAACAAAAGCAAGTACCGTTAACTTCTATCTATACTAATCGAATCGATAATTTCTTAACTTTAAATTTAAAATGATAATGGTAACCAATTTCTAACTCATCGATAATTACCGCATACCCTCCACATAATAAAATTGATTGTAAAAGTAGACAATTCGGAGCATGCACAGGCTCTTGCATGCTGATTAAAGAACCCTAATCTTCCGGATCCTACATATATATATATATATATATGTACATACATACACATTATTGAATGAAGGGTTTTGTATACATGCCTGCAAAAGCTGCCAAACTCGTAACGAGGTTTGGTGGTGGATTATTTGAATAGCGAGGATTCTCTTTTTCTCGGGCGACCAGTAGCTCTGAAAATCATGCTTCGCTCTTTCATTCTTCCTCCTCTCCTTCCCCTTCACCACCTCGCCCTGCTGCCATTTGTTAATGGTCGCTTGTCATGATTAGGCCAGATGATGTCCATATAAAACAAATCCTTTTGTGTGCCATGTGATGGGCAACAAACCAACGACCGTAAATTTCTTGAAACTCGTGACTTGGGGGAAGTGATATGCATAAATAGTTAAACAAAGACGTAGATAGGGGATTTATCAATAGAAATTAAACTAAAAATTTTATAGTTTTAGATTAAAAAAAGTATTATTATCTTAAATTCATTTGATTTTTCACTTTTTACTAGTAAAGAAATCGTTCCATCATGCGCATATTTGTAAATAGATGTACACAAATATACGATGTTGTATGGTAATTGTAAACATGCACAAATTCACGATCAACTGAATTGAACATGATAGATCTAATGTCATAGTGAAATTAATTATCGAGTCGGACCCAGTGACCAACAACTTTGATAGATGTTATTTTGACTATATGTTTCTTGTGGCACCCGAATAAGTGAACATTGTTAACACATGACGAGATGAAATAGAATGAAATGAAATGAAATACCAATGAGAGTATAGAGAGAGGCCGACTAGAAAATATGTACCGGACTAGTAATGTACTGTTTCCTTCGTGCGGGTGAGGTGGTCCAAAGAAATCAGTGGCACTTGATAACGACATTCGATTTGAGAGAGATACTGATCTTTAGAACTCATGGGGACTAAGAATAAGTATCCATCTACCGTAGTCTAAAAATAACCATATGAATCGCCTTTATTGCCAAAGGAGAAATACTGAAATACAGCCCCTCAAAATCTCCCATGTACTGCTGAGTCGGGGACCAGATCCGTCCAGAATTTTGTTTACAGTCAGAAATTAATCCTTTCCCATGAAGATTCTCCAAACGGTCAATATCTGTTCCTACCGTTTGACGGGGGGAATGTGAGAGGTGGGATTCGTTCTCCATTCAAGAGTACGTAGAGTGTTGACCAGTTCTGCAGCTTCCCTCTCTATTCTTTCCATCGTAAGAGGAGGCTAGATCCTGTCGAGTCCTCCTCCTATGGAGGTAGCATATGTACCCGGATTGCAAAAGTCACATCACTGAGGTATAACTGGCATTTCTGCACACCACCCAACCAAATAGTGATTGCAGCTGTCTCGAGGTTGAGTAGCTAATTGGGCCAGGGCAAACAGTGACCGGAGCCCAATAGGACCTCGAGGCCCAGGAATAATGATCAATTGCTCAATGAACAGTTGAACAATCAAGACCATCGTCAGCTGGCTCCCTTGATTTGGCCACCAGTTATTCCATTCACTAATTACTGGCTCCATGAAACTGCTTTAAACAGGATGCGATTCGTCTAGTCAACCTACTTTTCTTATCGAGCAAGTTAGCTGCTCCAAGAATGCTGAATCAGGAACCCCTGAAACTCACACCGTTAAAAGGCCTTCGTTGTATTGGGATTTCCCTACTGGGCCTCGTCATTTCGGGGCAAGCGGATGGGAAAATTAAAACTTCCATGAAAGATATGCAAATGAAAGGCTTCCATGGAAAATTCTCGCAGAATCGACTATATCCAAGTCATTCCGAACGTGTCCATAAGAACTCAGGTGATCCCATGATTTCTGACCATTCATGGTTAACCAGCAATGTCACGTTTTGGCTACGAACACAATGTCACGGGAAGATTTTCCACCCGTGTATACATATGTATATATATGTATATGCACATGTTACAGATACAGATTATATACATACGGCATGTGAACTGCAAGAATCGTATATTGATCTTGCATTCACGTATTTTGGGTTCCGATTAAGTCACTGTACACAACTTAGGCTAGTGAATTATGCTGCCTTGAAGGAGAGGATGGAGTACAAAGCCTGCAGGAAGTTAAGGAACAGGAAAAGAGTTGCAGCAACTAATGGTAAGATCGACCACGGGCTGTTAAAGTAATCCCTCAGCAACGTGGCCCGCCACTGAGGCCACCGGGCCCTGCAGTAGCTGTTGACATCCCGAGAGAGCTTTGCATAAGTATAGTAGACTACATCGGCATCGCTGTAGAGCCTCCTGAAGAAGCTGCAGACCTCCTCGCAGCTCAGGTAGCAAGTCACGATTCCTTGCTGGCACAGGTAGTCGAGGTCCCCTCCCGACTTGATGAGGTTGTTGAGGAGGATTGCGTAGGACGTGATTTTATCCCTGAACGTCACGTTGCACTGCTCATATGCGATCAGGTTCCGGATCAATGACTCGGCGTTATCAAGGATCATGATTGGAGGGATCCTCATGATGCCGTTTTCAAATTGGACATCCATCATCTCGCTCGATTCCCCTCTCTCAAACTGAACACCCAACTGGAGAAGCTTCGTCACGCAGGGAATCGGGTACCTGTTACAGCAGAGCAATAACAGGAAAACGCTAACTGTGCATGAGCTTCAGCCATCAATAGTATTTACCTTTTGAGTCAATCATCAATTAGTACCAGGGTGTCTGTTTAGGTTCCATGCTCACATTCGAAGAGAGCAAGTTGTTTCGCTGCAGATCGAGCAAGTGCTTGTGCTCCAGGGCTGTGTTGGGATTGATGGCTCCGGTTCTTATGGCACTGAAGTCGAAGAAATTGAGTGCCAGCCCAGCGAGAGAAGCCTGACCCCTTTCCTTGGGTGCAGCTGTAAGGTAGAACAGCGACTCGAGGACGTACCATGGGAGCTGATTCTCAAGCAAAAGCAGATCACTCAAAAGAATCTTCCTCATGTAAGCTGTTTTGAATATCGGGTCATCGAGATGTCGAGGTGCAATACCTGCTTTCTTCCGGAAAAGCTCCACGACAAAACATCCGTCCAATATCATCATCTCGACAAACTCTCCAATACACATGCCATCTTCTTTCTCTGAATAGCAGTCAAGGCAATACTGCACGTTACTTCCGATGACTTTGAAGAGACACTCCAGCCTTGCCTCTGGGGTTGGGGCTCGGTCCAGGAGACATCCCAAGTACCAGTGCTTGAACCTTTCCATCTGTTGGAACTTTTTTTGGCCGTGATGGTAAGGACCAATCGAGACCAACTGTGGCTCGTAAACATATTCATTGTGCCTCCTTATCGTGCTGGGAGCTCTGAAAATGCTACAGTTGGATGGCCATGGAGGTTTTATCGACAATTTCTCCTGAAGGTTCAGTATAGCTTCTGGATTAACATTGTAGATTGTTCCTTCTTCGAGTTGCCCACTATCCATCTGATGACAAGAGCACCAACTTGTGGCAACATGAAGTCAAGAAGTCGCCTTTATGCTGCGAGAATCACATCCACAAAATTAATGGTAGAATTCATGAAATTGAGAGGAGAAATCACGAGCTAACAATTTGCCGAATAAAAAGAAAAAGGATGCAAAATCTGCAAGTCAGCAGTTGCAGACATTTTCTGTGTATGATCCTACGTTTACTTTGTTGAGCAAGTTAACTCGGGGATAGAATAACGAGGAAGATGAAGATAGCTGGGCAACCCAACTAAAGAACAGTGTTAAAAAGCAGCAGCAGCAGCTTCAGCTTGGCTATTTCGAAAATTACGAAGGATCATCATAGCATGCATATTTGTATTAGAATATGGAGGGTATTCTTTTTTTCACGGCATTCCAACTAGTCGTGACCGCAGCTACATGAGGCTGCTCATGCTCAAGGAAGACGACAGGAACGTGATCGCATCATAGAGATGCACCTGCAGACCAGGAGTCCAGGAGACTTCAAGGGATTTAAACTGGAAATACGCAGTTGACTTGAATGAACTTGTGAACTTGATGATAGGTAATTCAACCGTCCCCCTAAGGCTATGGATTATAGCTATTCGGGTGAGCGCATCTCTATGCCTTGCTGTAAGGTACTCTCGGAGTAGTTGGCGAACCATAGATATATATATATACACACACACACACACATATAAAAATAAGCTCGCTGTACCTTAACCAAGTGTGTCAGGGCGCACGTCATGTACCTTCTCTAACACGGCTTTTGTTCCCATGCTACTATTAATCATTGACTCAAAGTCAAGCGATGGAAAGTAATAAAGAGGAATACGCAATCGAGGATGGGGCCGGCGCCACGGCAAGTGAAATGTTCAGTGAAACTTCCGATGATAAGTTGTGTCGTGGTTATCCTTTTGCGTGAGCTGTCCGAATGGACGTTTCGTGTTAAACCTATTCAGAGGCCTGCCTTGACTTTCACTTAACCATTCAGCTTTGGTGAAATACGACAAAGGACAGTTTCGTTGTTTTCCTTGAATTGAAGACTTGACAGGTCTGTCGTGGTTGAGTCCTTGTTTATTGAGTTTTATTCATGGAAGCTCCTCATTAATAATAATAATAATAATAATAATTTCTGTACTAAACCCACACGTTCAAATGAAAAAATTTTGCATTCAATTTTTGTGAGAAAAACTTTACGTATGTTTGTCTTTGAATTATGTATCTCCTTTGTAATAACAAAATTAATTTTAAAAAATAGGCAGCAAGTTCTTCCGCGTTGACGAAGACGATTTTTATATGGCAACGTCTGTATCAAACACGTGGACAAGTGCAAAAGGCCAGAAGGTTGGAAGCAATTCGACTGAATGTTTATCCACTTTGCGAACGAAACTTCCCAAGAAGATGATCGACACCATTTTTTTTTAATGTTATCTTGAAGATTTAGGTGTGCTTTTCTGCTATTTTTTTAAAGCTACGTGTATCTGAACATAGGTTTGAATATCATCTCGGTTTTTTCCTTCTGTAGACGTCTGGCAATCTCAGTGGTGCAAGATTCAATGAGCGGGGAATAGAATATGTGGATAATGTCCGGGGGTCTGACTGGAACCTTGATGTCTTGATCTCGCCAGGACGGCAGTGGCCCGAAGCCCCGGCCTAAGGGACACCAGATATCATACCGTCACTATCAATGGAACAGAATCCGAGCAATCAGGTGACACAGGGCAAGTTGTAATCATTTTCATTTTCATTTGCATTTGCATTTGCATTTGCATTTGGAATGCTACATCTATTGCGATCATCATCTCGAATCCAAGGTTTGGAACTCATATGTCATCAGGACAGGAGCTTGTTGGGTGTGTGTTGGGATGACATGCATCTTTGGCCTCCACCCAGTGCAGGAAAAGGCCTTCTTCCCCGCTCGCTGCCGATCCACCATTTTCTTGTTTTGAGGCCGCATAAACTCCTCCAAGAAAGCCAGTACAACTGCCTTCGACCAGCCAAAACCAGTCTGTAAACCATAGCAGAGAGGGAGGCGGGTGAATCTCGGAGTCATTGCCCAGAATATAAAAATGAAAATGCATTTCCAAGGAGAAGGTTCTCTAGGTTCTACTTGAGGAACATATTCACCACCGCCTCCGAATTCACCACGATTCACAACATTGTACTTCTCATGCATTTTCTGTGTTTGCCGGTAAGCAGCATAGTTCGTCCTGAGCCACCTCACAGCAATGTCTTCAGCCAAGTCCCTTGCATTTGGTACGCCAGATTTCACCCGGCCTTCAACAATCATGTGTTGGATAGGAGCCCACCCATTGAGGAAGTCCCTAATCAGTGAAGAGTTGGGTCTGTAAAGAACACCAACCTAACAAGATTTTCCAAATATTGTGGATTGAGGAAAGCTTCAAGCAGAATAAGAGATCACAGAACACTGCTGTCCTGAATTTTGCAAGGAAGCTGCAGTCCCCGATGCTTGAAGTGAACCTGAATGCTTGGGACTATGCACAACCTTATCCACCATATAAGTTTCTTCACGTCATGTGAAAGAAGTCAACGATATGGCGATACAGGACCAAAACATGAATCACAATTCAGCAAGGGATTATTTGTCAGATCAACTGAAGCAAGGTGCTAGAAGGGAACGCAGCCAGAAACATGAACTATTCAAAAACTTTATATACCTGAGTATAATGGCTTTATCCACAAAGGAATGAAGTTTGACGCAAATACATTTTGGTTCTGGATTGACACGTCCCGCCTGTGAGGATCCTCAGGGAGAAGACAATGTATAACAATTTAAGGATCCTAGCAAACTTTAGCATAAATACTACTGAGCATGAGTTGCTATCACTGAGCCAGTGGTCTAGCCATTTTTGCTTCTTCTCACTCCAAAAGATAGAGGTAACAGCTTCTTTTCTTGCCTGAGCAGCCACACCAAAGCGGTCAAGATTGTTTTTTTCTTTTTTTATCTCCAACAAATTCAACAAAAAAGGCTATATCAATCATGATGTTCCATCTGCAGCATCAATATATACGTCCCGTCATTAATAACAACAGGTCAAGCGCAGAAAATGGCCAACTAGTTTAGAAAAGGTCTCCAGAACGGCACCCCCAGTATAAATGCATTCAAATCAACAGCTAAAACTGAAGTTGTTGCCATTGTTGTGAATCTTGAGGATCCCTCCAACGCAGAGAAAAAGTTAATTTGAAGAGCGAGGTTCAATCAGAAAGAGCCCCTGACACCACAAACTAAAAGTAGCAAGAGGTAAATTTTTATATTTCCTAATAAGTAGTATCAAGTTACTCTTGATTTCAGTAAGTTATTAGACTGCGATAATTCACAAAACTAACAAACAGCATTTTGACCAGAATCATTATTTATGTCAATAAAAAAAAACTCTAGAATGACAATCTAATCAAAATTCACTATAAATTGATCTTATTTCCTGGTTTATGATGTAGATTATCATAGCAGTTTCAGACAAGATATACATAGAGCCAGCATATGTTTCTCAAAATTCCAACTTAGTATACATTTTTAGTTGATTAATGCAATAGTAATAAGAGATGGCTTGTGGGACGCAGTAGCTTTACAACTTTTGCCTCATCCATCTCGTGCTGAAATCCCATCCCGATTCAGCAGCTGAAGCAAGTTCACAGTAAAAGTTATCCTTTTCGGACGCACTCAAGGGCCTGGAAGCAGGCTCTTCGTCCTGGAGAAAAAATATTCAGCACCCAGTCCCTCACCCATCCGGCTCCGCCCTAAAATCCGGTGGCTCATAGAGCTCCAGATCGCTGTCTGCATCCTGGAAATAGCTCCACATGAAAGCCCCCGAGTTCCTCAGCTAAGCAGGATCTCCAGAGTGCGTCAAAGCGCACTGCACCATCAGGAGGTCGGATTTCAGGGACGGATCGAGAAGTGCTTAGTTGGGGTCGAAGTTAGAGGAGCCGAGGACGCTGAGAGCGAATTCCTGGATGCGCACGAGGAACGAGATCAGAGGGTCGGGTGGCGCCACCCGACCCTTGTCGGAGGAGCCGCCGCTATGCTATGGGGTCAACTCCAGAGAGTGGAAGTGAGTCAGCAAAGAGTCACAGCTGAGTCAAGCCAGTCGAGGAGTGAAGGAGCGTTAAGGGACCAATACCAAAGAGAATGGACGTCTTTTTTCTGTTTTGCCTACGGACAGATTCCATTGGAGATAATGGTTTGACACCATTAATCGTTATTAATGGGGAAAATCTACTGCAAATACTACTAAATTTCATTCATTAGCTACAATTTTCTGGTGAGTTTAGAGGGAAAAAAATAAAAGAATCATCTGTCATTAACACTTACATGCAACCAATACAACTATTCATTCCACGAAAATAATCGCGGCTCAACGCCATGGATCTATACCTTGGAGGAACAAAGGCTATTCTCCAACTTTGACATGGCACGATTCATGCGTACATATTGATACTTACTATCTATGATGGACACTCTTTTACGCAATATGGAGGCGGAGAACACTGAGTGACGATCTTGGATCCTTTCAAGAACGCCCAGGCAACCCGTAGTTGTGGAATGTTCTGATCCGCCCGTCCCACCCTGCAGTGACAACCACGAGGCCCCACAAGTGAGGAGAATCTGAGAGTGCGCTCTTCAGGAACTTGTACTCTGATCTGCACATTATGGGGGAAACTATTGCTGAGCTAGAATCTGATAGCTTCTCCTCGGGCCAAGTTGCTGTCCCCTTGGGGAGGAGCTCGAGGAGGAACCCTCGGCCTAGAGCGAAGCAGTCGGGGGAAGAAGAGAGAGGCAGCATCTTCTGGTCAAAGTAGTCATCAAGGGTTTGACTTGCCCGGCCACTCTCAATCTGCTGCCCGTCCTCTGTTTGCCCGGAGTGCATGGGGCCACACCAGGGGATAGCGATGGAAGCATTATCAGAGAAAAAGAACTCGCATGGTAGCACGCTCTTTGCCCTTGATTGTGTCTTCTCCTGATTCGTGTAATTCCAGATGCAGACACCAGAGTCTTCATTAGCTGAGATTATGTGCTTTCCATCAGATGTGAATGATGCGATCACATGGCATCCCGAACTTCGAAGGCCTAATGGGATCAAAGAAGAGAGAAACAACTGCGGAATCTCAATAAGCATGCAACACTAGGGAAGTTTTCTCACTCGCTTCACTCATTTCATTAAGTAGATGCAGAGCTACAAATCGAGCTGTTCTTATATATTAGTTGCCACCTAAATTTGTTGGATTCTTACCTCTGTATTTGCATATAACATCGATGCCATTGAGAATTTGGACTGTGGAATCAGCAGAAGTGACCAACACTTTACTCGGATCGCTGGGAGGAAACTGGCATTTTGAGAGTCATAAGCACTTCGAATCAAACTTAAGAAGGAAAGAAGGAAGTCAAGGCAGCAACTGGGAATTAATCAAAGTATTAAACCCAACCTGAAAGCCAGTTATTCTTTTGCCTGGGGATTTCTTTCCACCCTGAACACATATCTGAGCATCCAAATGCAAGTGATTATCTGATCAAGCCCGACAGAAAGAAAATTCAGTTGATGTCCAAAAGGAAATCCTCTTTAAATAGGACGTGGAAATTTGCCCAGAAAGGGTAAAGAAAGAAAAGCATATACACTCAAAATATGAGAGAAAATTAAAATCAACAAATTAAATTCTAACATTTCACTCCGAAGAAATATTCTAGAGAACAACAAAATATTTCATACCTATAACACTATAGAAACAACAGTTGCCATTCATGGTACCTACAATTGCTCCCTGCATCAACCAAACAAGAAATGCTCATATGAAGGATTTCACCTAAGAGAAATGAATCAATGAGATTATATTTATTCATTAGAATAGGGTCACAATCAGCTCCAACCTTTCCATCAGACTGGTAGGTCACAGCAGAGACAATTTCTCTCGTATTAATATAGTCGACAACCTTTCCATAAAGCACCTCCCAGATACGAACTTTTCCATCTATTGATCCACTGATGAAGAAATTTTCATCAACTGGGTTGAAACTTACAGATGTCACTGCATTAAGCAAAATGAACATATTCAAGATAAAAGGCAAAACAACTCGGAAGAAAACTCAATTTGATTCAACTTCACAGAAAAATGATCTTTATGCTCTCACCATAGTTATTGTGCGAGAAAACTCTCATGCATCTGTCGCAACCTACTTGCCACATGCGAACGGTTTTATCGATAGAAGATGACAGCAAATACTACAGAAACAAGCAAATGAATTCACTCAGCCTATTTGTCCCTCAGAACTATTTATGATATCAATGAACAAAGAATTGAGACAAGAAACCATGAGATGAGATTTCACATCTACTAACCCCTTTCTTTGACCAGGAGAGGTCCAGGACCTCACCAGAGTGCCCATAGAACTCATGCAATGGCTTCTCCGATATATGGAAGACCTTTGAAGGCAAAACAACACAGCAAGAGTCAGATTGCCTTCCAATCTTCTTCATCCTACTGAGATAATGCTTTTTGTCCACATTAAGAGAAGCCAACTCCGAGGATTCATTTATAGCAAAATAAAGACAGGAGGTGTCCAAATCAGAGACATCAATCCTCTCCAATCTCTCTTCTTCAGTGATGCTCCAGACCCGAACTACAGCATCATCTCCTGAGCTTGCCAAGAATCTCCCATCTGCACTAAACTTCATGGTAGATATGGAGCCCTCGTGTGCAAGAAACTCCTGTCCTGCATAAAGAGAGGACATTTCCCTGTGCTTCTTCTTACGAGAATGTGCCTTAACCTTCTGCATTTTCATCCCTGCAACTAATTCGATATCGCCAGGCTTAGATATAGCATGAATCCAACCACCACTAATGCAAGCTCCAACTCCAAACTTTCTCAACCAACCAACCTTCATCTTCTGCTTGGGGATACCCAACTCCTTCGAGCGGTTTAATTTTCCATTGAAGAAGGGTCGAACCAAAGGGGAGGAAGAATAAACTATTCCCCTCAGTTCCTCTATGCTTCTGGAATGATTTAACATGTTTTCTTCTACTCTCACATGTGTCCTGCTATGCCAGCCGCTAACTACCACCTCTCTTACATTATCAATTTCCTCACTCCTAGACCTGCAACTCCCATTGCGAGAGCCATCGCAGGTTAATTCCACTGCCTGGCTTGAGCATGAAGAATGGACGCAAGAGAGAGAATAATCAAAATCACTAAGTACTGCCCCACTGTCTACAGCGATTCTACCATTATCCACTTCGATTTCATCATGATACGAAGGCCATGAATCCTCCTGTTCGATTAAACTCCAATCAAAGTTCAAACTGGTCGACTTCAGGAACTGATTTCGTCGCTCTCTCACGCTTCCTGGAAATCTAGTCCAAATTTCATTTCTTAAAACCGTCAATAAGTCGTCTGTAACCCTGGGACTTGAACTGCAGCTGTGGAAGGAATCTAAACTCCAGTCGGATACAGAAGATGCCACCTCGCAAGCATCAAAGAACCCCTCATCATCATCCTCCACACGAGAATCCCCCATGACTTTCTTCCCTTTTCGGGTCTCAGCCCATCAGATCCTGATCCAAACAAGCAGAAAAATAGGATCTGCACCAGGTAAGAAGAAATAATCCAGAATCTAAAATCAAGAACAAGACCAAGTCAATGAATCTCAAACGACAGATCTTACACACGTTAATGAACGGTCCTAAAACTGAACTCTGCAGCTCATCTAACGCAAACGCAAATACTCCAAGGAACAGGGAAAACCCATCTCAAGAACATTCCGGCAGGAGAGTCAAGGGAGAAAAAAACGAAAAAAAGGATAAATTTTGTTACCTGGGTCAGCATGAGAATCCGCCCAGATGCCACAGAATCGACACGGGCATGGGGATTTCCACTCCCTAGAACTGAAGACCCATCGCGGGAGGCGAAGAATCCAGGGGACTGACGAAGAAACCAACAGACAGACTTGTATTTCAACAAATTAAAAATCAAAGAGGAGACAAAAATGAAAGGAAAGGAAGGGAGGATAGATTAAAAAAAAAAGGCGATGATTTGCCTCGGTCTGAGCTTTTATTGAGAAACAGAAGGAAGGCCCCAGAGGAGGAGCAAGGAGGTTCACTTGGATTTCAACTGCGACTACTTCTCAGTTTTTGTTTTACCTTTTCTCCTTGATTTTCCCGGAAAAAAATTAAAAATAATACGGCCAACCACCAACTCAGATCAGTGGCGCCACTTCAGGAGCAGTCAATACAAGTGACTTCGGGTTTTACTGAAGGAGGTGTCCCCTACCTGGCCCCGGAAGAGAGTCCTAAGCCCAACAAAGCACTGGTGGGCATATCCTCATTTACTGTTGGCGTTCCAGTGCACTACTCCGTTTGAGGACATGATCTGTAGTAGATTCTGCACTGTTGAAAGACCGTCTGAAGTAAAAGAACCAGAAAAAAAAAATGGAGAAAAGAATCACTTAGTAAAATAAAAAAAAATAAAAAAAATCAAACTAATCTCAAGCACCGTTTATTCTGCTTCGGGCAGTCTGTAAGAAAGATAATTATTTTTAAAAAAAAATTTATATAATTTTAGACTTGTAATCTAATTTTCAAATGTTATAACTAATTTTAAGAAAATATCAAAATAAATGATATCTCCCCATTAATTTTACAGTAAAAAATCCTTTGATTATTTTTTGGGTAAAAAAATAAATGCTTTGATTCGGCTTGATTGTAAATGGGCATTAAATCTAAGGATGAGACACCCTCATCTAATTGCAGGGATGGCAGAAAATGCCCGACCCACACGACCTGCCCCGCTCTGCCTTGCAGTGGGCCGGGTTTTACCTGCTCTGCGCTAGGACGGGTCGGGTCATGGCCCGACACGCCTGCGGGCTTTGTTGGGCACGGGCCACCTCGTTGCCCCCCGCCCCCCATTCATTATTATATAGTTTTATTTTATTTTTTTAATATCATTACTAATTTCTCGTCATATATTGTATTTTATTTTTCTCTCCCCCTTTCCTTTCCTAGGCTTCTTAAGTTTATATCGTTAACTTTAAATTGAAATTTTTATATTTTATATTGAAAGATATTAAGTGCTTATTTTGGTGTTATTATCATGAAAATTTATCTTATTCTCTAAATTTAAAATAATTTGGGTTTGAATGTGATGGGGCAGGTCACGGGGCTGGCCCGAACCTTTAGAAACCCGCCCTGAACCAGCCCGTTGACATCCTATTTAATTGACAAAAATGGAAATGGCAAAACAGCTGATCCAACCAACCTTTTGCACAATATGATAACATTTTCTTGGTTAAATATTACAAATATATGTGCGCTCTAACCAAGACAGCATTACTCATCTCATCTTATTGGAGAATTATTTGAATTCTTTTTTCCTCTAGCCATAAAATAAGAGCATAGAATGTAAGTATATGAATAATTCATGTGAAAGAATTAAATTTAGAATATTTTGATATAACGTTAAGTGCATATAACTGTATTAAATAAATATACACATACCCTTCTCTTTATTAAATCAAATACAAAACCTCTTTACGTATTTCATTTTATATTTAAACATTTAATAAGTTATGACTACACTTTGGTTAGATATATACTTTTTTTTATATGATTCAATAAGATTCTCCTTATAGTAAATTATTCTCTACATATGTAGCTAGCACTTATAGTGGAAAAAGATTACTACTTAATGTGCATTATTATATGAAGTTTGATTGATTAATTAATATACCCTTTTCCTCATATGTGCTGACATCCATGCATAGTGTTCTCCCAGGTAAACGCGCATGGTTAAATCATACTAAAATTGTCCCCTAGTTTGAATTAAACAATGGGAAATTTTTTTTTCTGATTGCCACTTTCAGCGGGATGGAAGAAAAAAAAAGATTGATATTCGAGTATATTTGCCCTACAATGGATTGGAGGGTCCAGGGAGAGGCAGCTGATCGACTAAATTTTTGATAGTACATCGAATCGAATTAAAGATAATATGAATAGATACATTGAAATTGACAAATGACCTTTAAAGCGGGGACTGCTTCGTGCGCAGTACACGGGTTTAAAACCCACTGATGGCATCCTGTGATTAAAGTCGAGCCAGGAGTCGAGCAAGGATCAGTCTCATCACGTTGATAAATTATCTTCGATAAAATTGGGAGCAGGACAATTTGGTCGTCATGATTCCCTGTTATCATTCACTGTGTTTTTGCCAACCGTTGCTCAGGAAATCCGCTGTCGAATAAGGAGGACATCATGTCAGCACATGTACTCTATCTCAAGGTTAAGCCAACGACACGTATCAATTACCAATTATCATGGCTGGTTGACAGGGTGGTAGATTGTGATTTGTCGGAGGGGGGACAGTGGCCTGTTTCAGTTAACACTCAGCACCCAATAAATGGGATTGCAATTATTTAAAAGTGACCATGGCAGCTTTTATCTACCGTGCATACGACCTGAAATCGGTTGACAGACGGTGGAGGGGGCGTCCATGAGTTTGCGTGAAAAGGAATACAATACGAACAGTGCTTAGATCACGGGAGGAAGCTGGGGAAGGGGAGAAGAAACGAAGATGGTCGGCATCCGTGACTAGCGGTTCTGTCGATACTCAACTACTCAAGGCACTTTGGGAAGTTTGACTTTGACCCTCTCTCTCTCTCTCTCTTCCATATATATATATATATATATGTATGATAGTCGTCATTTATGAATTTTCATTCCTCCCGACCGACGGCTGGCAGGGCTGGAGGAGGGCGGTCCTTTTCGCTTCTCCTGCCTTTTCTTTTAAGTTGAAATGTCAACTTCTCTCTCTGGCATCATCTTTTCTATTAAATATGATATGTGGCGGGAAATTATCAAAGTATTTTCATCCATTTATAGCCCAATGCTCAATGTAATTGTGTATACGCTTCATATAAATTAATGTGAATTCACTTCATTTAAGGAGGGATGTCGCTCATCGGAGCAGAAGGCATACCAATTTCATTATTCGCATGACATCTTTGTTTCGAGTGCCCGAGAGGTCCAGTCACACGCAAAGTACTCTAGGATACTAAAACTCGGGTCTCGATCAGCATGCCTTCTACACTGGTTATATGACCGTCGACTTTTATACAGTGATCTCCCGTGCTTGCACAGGATCATGTAAAGAGGAACGAGTGAGCGTCAGCTAATATGACTGGGTATGTGTCTAGTGCAGATACGTACTTGGGGCACCAAATGGGAGGTGATGTGACACAAATATCATGATGCCATGAATCGGGTCGATTATTCAATTTTTACCCGGACAGGTGGCAATTCAAATGGAGGTCACATATGCATGCATTGGCAAAATGAGTTCTACAGCAAAATATCACCATTAATTCGGATGAGACTGCCAGACTTTGAATTTGACTCCGCATCTTGCTTTATTTTCAGGTCATGATCATATATTTCTCTTTTGCCGCCCTTTTGTGAGAAGAGCAAGGAGAAGTGAACTGCAGTGCACCAGCCGAGGCTCGCCACCCGGTCGGCCCTCTGCTCTCCCACCGAATGATCCACATCAAGACCGACATATATGAACATTCTCTGTAGGCGGAGAAAAGATACATCGTCATGTGGATATATAGCTTATCTAGCAAAGAACATGGCGCCATGGGAGCCCCAAATTTTTTGAGGAGTTATATATATATATGTAAAGGTTTACTAGTTATACATCTCCACACACAAGGCGAGAAACCATACATGGATGAGGATCTTACGTACTGAAGATCGACTGGTATATGTCATGTCCCCATATCCTTCGACCATTCAATATGATACATAAACCCAACCCTCTCCTCCTTATCGATAGAACATCTCGTGCATTCATGTGCCAAGATAAAAGTTTGCCGCGTCTCAACCAAGGCCTTATATACATAACTTACGTACACCCGTAAACTCACCAGCAAAACTGATATATCAGCTGAATCAATTTCGGTCAATGGATGGACCACACCGTAATGTGGGGGATGCCGTTGAAGTTCATAGTTGATTGATCAAACATATTACCTTTCAATGTGAATAGCTCGATACTCTCTAAGATTTGCTTATAGATACCAATTAATTTAAATTTGAATTGGGTGATCCTCTAAGGGCTCGGCCTAAGACTATATATAAAGAAAGGAGATTCTAAAGCTCATGCAGGTAAAATCGATTAAGCCGGAATTTCTTTGCCGTCAATGAAAGGGAGATAAAGTTCTTCAATCACCAAATTTGACAGTGGACCCAAATCAGGAATGATCTTATTCAATGCCCTGATTTAGGAGGAGTTTTCTCAGAAATGGACTCTTTTTTCTTTTTTTCATTTGGGTGAGAGGAAATGGACGAACTTGTTTTGAGAAAGATATTATTTATCCCTTACATTCAAAAATTAAAAAAGAAGAAGAAGAAGAAGAAGAAAATATATTATTTATTCCATCCTCAAGGGCATTCACGTCAAAGATGGAGACATTTCAAGCAAATTGGGGGCATGGACCAATACAATGAATATGTTAGGTTGTGTCATCGTCATCCACGCTGCCCGCCCCAATTAATTCACCGGAGATTTATCGCCTGACGCGCATTAGAGCATATGCAATGCCCCTCTCGTCGTCGATGACTCTTATATGTGCATACTCGTCCACAGCCACGTGGTCTCGAGATTGAGCTAGGGATACCCGGAATAAGAGTAAAAGAATAAGAAGGTCTAGGATGAGAATTAAGTCAACACGAATCTATAAAATCGGTAAGATTCGTGTAGTGTAGCTTTCTCCAATTTTTTTTTTCTTGGATTCAATGGAACAACTCTGACAAGCCAAATTCTTCCAGCATGCGTGTGTAAATGCATGCATATATATATATATAGCATATGTAGAGAGATTTCTGAACTACAACACGTCATGATGTATCGANATATTTCTGAACTACAACACGTCATGATGTATCGAGGATTACGGGAAATACTGTTCCAACTACATACTCCATAAGTAAATTACCCGGCAAAGCAGACCGATCAGACCCGAACTTGAATTTGTCTGAGCCGAATGATTTTATTAAAGTCTGGTTGTAAGCGTAGAGGAGAATTCCGATTATACTTGCAAGACAAGCCCAGAAAAGGCCCAGCTCGATGGGGCTCACACTGGCCAAGGCCTTCGATCGAGGATAAGGTGAGCCTATAGACAGATCACTTACCATCGGCAACTCGATGTCGGTTGATGCGTCCAAATCGTTTTGCGGCCACAATCTCCATGCCAACAATTGATGTCTCCGAGTGAAACCAGACTTCAGATTTGTGTAGTTCAAGTGTGATTGTTAGGAACACCTAATAAATCGATACCTATCCCTCGAGGAACGAACTCGGACGACGGCGACAGTCAGCCGGAGGAGGGCATGCAGCATGGACGTGAGCACCCCCACGAAGGTGGGAGGGACACAGCCCTTCTCGGGCTAAAGCCACCTCAGGGCCAACCCAGCAACCCGGGACTTCTCCGATTGAAACTACACATTGAACAAATTAGGCCACATGTTGTCCCACCCAATCAATCACCTGCGAGNATTTCTGAACTACAACACGTCATGATGTATCGAGGATTACGGGAAATACTGTTCCAACTACATACTCCATAAGTAAATTACCCGGCAAAGCAGACCGATCAGACCCGAACTTGAATTTGTCTGAGCCGAATGATTTTATTAAAGTCTGGTTGTAAGCGTAGAGGAGAATTCCGATTATACTTGCAAGACAAGCCCAGAAAAGGCCCAGCTCGATGGGGCTCACACTGGCCAAGGCCTTCGATCGAGGATAAGGTGAGCCTATAGACAGATCACTTACCATCGGCAACTCGATGTCGGTTGATGCGTCCAAATCGTTTTGCGGCCACAATCTCCATGCCAACAATTGATGTCTCCGAGTGAAACCAGACTTCAGATTTGTGTAGTTCAAGTGTGATTGTTAGGAACACCTAATAAATCGATACCTATCCCTCGAGGAACGAACTCGGACGACGGCGACAGTCAGCCGGAGGAGGGCATGCAGCATGGACGTGAGCACCCCCACGAAGGTGGGAGGGACACAGCCCTTCTCGGGCTAAAGCCACCTCAGGGCCAACCCAGCAACCCGGGACTTCTCCGATTGAAACTACACATTGAACAAATTAGGCCACATGTTGTCCCACCCAATCAATCACCTGCGAGAAACTACCCACTAATCCCGATCCGCCATATATATATATATATATTTTTTTTCATTTATAAAAGGTGCACGTAATATGTTAACTAAAATGAAAGAAACTGAATCACCTTAATCAATCGAAATTAGTTCATGGATGCTAATAAGAATTCAAAAAAAAATGCTACACTTTCATGACATGTATGGTGCAGTGAGGGGCCCAAGATGAATGTACCTTTCCCATATTATGAGCTTAAAATTTCTTCGTAATCTGCCAGGGCAAATACGAATCAAGCCAGGGGGCTTAGCTCTCTT
>CXYZ01006865.1:2156795-2241125 GCA_900006705.1 Sonneratia caseolaris
TAAGTGTAAAATAGAATAAGGGTAGAAGATATTAAAATGGTAATAAATTATAATATTAAAAAAATAAAAATTATTAATTTTTTTTATCATATAGTAGAAGTGGGATCACTCTACTGTACGCAACTTCTTGATCGTGATCTAATACTATAATTAACAGCGATCTCATCAAGACAGTCCAGGCGCCACGTGCTGATGGGCCCTGCTTCACCAAGTGGCGGGCCCCATCGATGATGGCATTTGCAGTCGTGTGTGATCCCTCAGACAAACAGCTGGCCCGCTCTGTTGCCACGTGTCATCCAATCAGGCGAGGGTGGCCGGGAAAGCTTAAGTGCGAAGGACATGAGTACATCATATCATAGCGACGATCCGGTGACCGACCGCTCTGTACATGTCAATCGTGGTTCTATCCTGAGATGGTTCGATTTATTTACACCGAAATTTCGTGTCCGACCAGCATAGGTGAGGGAACTTTAAAATCAAGCTAGCATTGTTTTTGATAAATAAATGTTAATAATATTTATTAAATTTATGAATATGAAAAAAAAAATGGTGCTTTCCTCTGTATTAAGTCATGTGGCTCGACCAGGACGATTTGGCGGAAAGGAAAACAGAGTAAAGGTGGCACTGTCACGAACGATAATGAACCAATGGACAGAGTAAATTAAGGAAATAAAAGAAAAAAAAGGAGACTTTATTTATTCGGGGAAAAAATGAAGAAAACAGGTTTAATTAATGGAAAGGGACTAATACAGCAACAGAGGAACTTAGAGGTTCATGAATCCACTTTGATTGATATCGTAACACGAAGTGCGGATATAGATGTATCAAACGTACAAGTTAGCAAGTGTCCTAACTAAAAAAGCTAACTAAAAAAGCAAGAGGATGGAAAAGGAGAAAGAGAGAGTGAGAGAGAGAGACAGCTACCGGACAATCAACATTATGGAAAATATAATTTTATATTAAAAATTAAAAGAAAAGTTATTAAATATTTTATAAATTTGTAGTAAATTCAATATAGTATCGGAACTAATAAAGTACGCTATCCAACTTCAGTCCATAAACTCTACTTATAGTTAATTGATATAAGTTTAAGTGTGGGAAAAAAATTGTTCGACTCGTAACCAATTGTCCAATTTCGTTCAAGATCGGAAAAAAAGGCCTACCTCATAATCAATTATTAAGAGCGGGTGTCTAATGACATATAATAAGGTGAATCGCACCGACATGTGATGACAGGTATAAACAATATGATCAATTATCAAATACTTAATAAAAAAATTGTGAACTTATAAAAATATTGAATATAATCATAAATCAACTTAAAATTTTTGGTAAAAATAGAATCGATCTCTTATATCCATATAGCAAACTTAATGATCCTCATAAATTAAAGTGGAATCAAAACAATAGCATCATGTATGTAGATGTCAATCATGAATATGATTTTTGTATTACTAAGTTCTCCCTAATTGTAAGAGCGCGAAAATTTACCTACAAATTGAGAGCATTAAATTTTCTTCATTCATTCAGAATGACCAGGGCTACTATTGTCGTTGTTCTAAGGCTGCTGCATCTCTTGATAAGCGTTTTTGGAAAGCTCGTAGCTGCAAAGTGCACATTAATTAATTTGATTAATTGCTTGCATTCTTTGCTACATTATGTCCTCTTATCATTGCAAATTTTTTTTTTGGTTAGTCCAATGGCCGACCGTCAAAAGAATTAGAATACAATTATTTATATTATTATCAATTCATGATAAATATATAATAATCGTATTCTTCTTGCCCATCATCAGTTGCCCTTGTAGCAGGGAGAAAACAATCTGATTAGCAGTTTATGTGATTCACCTGCTCCATGTACGTGTAATTTGGTCGGCGAATCCATGCGACCGCTACACGTTACCATAAGTAGATGTCAGTCGTTCGAACTCTCAACTTAGTTTGGTTGCACCTGCTAAATGAAATTGTGTGATAAGGTCTTATCGTACCTCCTCCTGATCTACTCGATCAGATATACGAAAAAGAGTTGGGGCAAGTGATATGGATAAACTTTCTTGCAAACCCCGAGCAATTTCCAGAGGTTTTATGTGGTCGAATCGGGCATGATGTCAAGGGGGGGAGGGGAGGCTGCTGCACAGACTGAGCGGCTCGTAGAAGGCCACGAAATGTTCAAAATTGTTGCAAATTATTTACCTAATCTACGACTTCGACAGTGGAAAAAACAATGACAAACATTCCTAAAGTCCACTGTCGGAATAATTAGGATGCCCAAAGTTTCAATAATTAATTAGAATTAATTCCTGATTTGATGAATGTTTATTATTTTCGATTTAAAATCGGTAGGTATTGAGCTTGATCATCACCAATTTATCAAAACTCTTTCTTAAAAAAAGATTAAAATAAAAGAAAAATAAAAGAAAAATAAGAGTTATACAATAAATTTTGAATTTAAAATATTTTAATTATTAAATTAATGATAATACTAGTATATTAGAACTATTTATGGTGTAAATTGGATTGTATTGAGTATAACAAAATACCTCCCACTCACTTCTCTTTGCTCTGCAGCCCCCACAGACAAAATAATGAACACACATAAAAGGAAGGCCTACACAGTCTTCAACATTCTCTTTTCCTGCAAAGTCTCTCTCCCTTTCTCTCTCTCTCTATTAGAAACCCTCTTTCCCCATCTCTGTGTCTGTGAAGCTGAGAACTCTAGACTCCCAATTCAGCTGATCTTCTTCCACTTCTTCTCCGTCCATGGACACAGCTCAGTGGCCACAGGTAAACTTCTGATTCTGTCTGTGTGTGTGTGCGTGATCTGATGAAAATTTATTGAGTTGTAACTTCAATTTCTAGTCCATCTCATGCTCTTGAGAAATCATGAATCTTCTTGTCCAAAAGAGAAACGAATTACATACATATGGTGGTTTCTGCTCATGTATGTGTATGTGATTGTTTACTGCAAAGTGTTGATTTGTGTATGTATCAAGTTGATCTCTCTCCAGGAACTTTACCTTTCACTTTTTAAAAAAAAAAATTTCTCATAAAGGAAAAGAACACAAAGCAAAAACTCAATTCGTATACATCTTTAATTCATCGATTTCCCTTTGATGATGCCAACTCTCAAAAGCCCATACATGACTGATTCGTTCTGTCTCTTGTTCTTGTTTGTTTTCACTTCGTGTCGTGTGAACTTTTCTTTCGGGGCAAATTCTCTGTCCTCATCTATCAGGAGATAGTGGTGAAATCGTTGGAGGAGATTGTAGTTCCGATCCCGAACACGTCGACCTTATGTGCTCCGAAACCGAATGGCAACAGCAGTACTAGTAACAGTAATGGTGTGGAGAGGAAGCCACGGCCACAGAAGGAGCAAGCCCTAAATTGCCCTCGGTGCAACTCCACCAACACCAAGTTCTGCTACTACAACAACTATAGCCTCACGCAGCCCCGCTACTTTTGCAAGACCTGCCGCCGCTACTGGACCGAAGGTGGCTCCCTCCGCAACATCCCTGTCGGCGGAGGCTCCCGTAAGAACAAGGGCCGCCCCTCCTCCTCCTCCGCATCATCCTCGTCTACCTCAGCTTCCTCGTCCTCGGCCCCACCGCTGATCATCAACCCCCTTCCCGACCCTCATCATGTGTTCTCTGCTTCCAAAATGAGGGTTTCATCCTCCCCTTCCGCTGCTGCCATGGCGTGTAACAGTCAAAACCCTAGCAAGGGTCAAGATCTCAACCTCGGCTCCTCCTTGGAGCTTCTCAACTCGAAGGGGCTGCTGAGCTCATTCATGTCCATGCCGCTCTCTCTCCCACACGACCAGAGCGGCGTTTACACTCCTCCACCGCCGCATCCTCACGGACTGTTCCCGGGATTTCATGAGATGAAGCCCCCCAGTAGTCTTGGGTTCTCTCTCGATGGGTTCGGAGGAGGGTTCCGGAGTGCTCTTCACGAGAGTCCTGCTAACATTAACAGTGGAGGTGGGACTCTTCTCTTCCCCTTTGAGGAGGTGAAGCAAACCAATGATTCCATGGACCATCAAGGCACCAGATCAGCAGACGATCACCACCATCAGACGCAACAGCAAGGATCAGATCATCATCATCATCATCATCCTAACGGGTTTTGGAGTGGACTGTTGGGCGGTGGATCATGGTAAAGAATTGCTAAGTTCATAAAACTAAAAAGAAAAGGAGTAATTATTATTATTTCGCTGGTATTTATTTTTCTTCTTTTCTGATCCTTTATTGGGTTTTAGTTAACCTTTTCATCTTTTCCCTTTGCTTTTTTTTTCTTTTTAAATTCTCATATCATGAGGTTCTTTTTTTTTTCCCCTTCCTCTTTGATGGTTGATGATGGATTTTCTTGGATGCTAACAGATAGGTCGAATATGTGTTCCCCTCTGATCTCTGTGTGTGTGTGTCTATGTCCATATACATTATATGCATAATATTGTTCGTTAACACCTTATCTTTGCCTCCAAAAATCAAGAAGCAACGGCATGCAAGCATGAGCCGAGATAGTTTATAATTAAATTTTCCCGATGAAACTCTTGTAAAAGTTTCTCCCCTCCTTATGGTCTATTCGAACCTAAAATTCAGAAGACATCCCTTGCTTTACCCTCTGGTACTGTATTCATCCAGTGTCTCACCACTCATGACTATGTCAAAATAGATGGTCAAAACTGTGCTCAATTTGCAGTTGGATCAGCACGAAGCTAAAGCAAGTGATGATGAACTTTGATGTGCATACATGCATTTATATATAATATGGGCCATAAATATGTTTCACCTTCCCTTTTCCTCTTCTATCAGAAGACAGAGAGCAGAAGGATAACCCATTTTTAATCATTTGGATCTCCAATTAGGAGCTTTTGCCATGTCGAGAGAACCATTGATTGTGCATTATTCAGGAAAATATTTATGGAACTTAATTCGTATGGAATATATATATATATGTATGTATATAATACATAAATAGTAGTTTAATGTAATGATATTACTGTTAATGTGTGGAACTGTCGTCAATAAGATTCTTCTACTCCTTGTCCCCTTAACTTTTATCATTTCTAAAATCATGTTCACCTCCACAATACATATAATCAACATAATATACACAAATCATGTACAGTACTCTGAAGCTTCTTACTGCAGCTTGGCTTCATATTTAATGACATCCCCCTCTTTCCTTTTTCCTCTTGAGCTGGCTTTTTGAAGGGTCTCTTATTTATAGTACTTATTATATAAGCCAACCCGGAAGTACACTTTCATGAAGAAGCTGCACATAGCTTAGAGAAGAAATTAGATCAGGTAAAAGAGAAACCCTATCTTTCTCACATCAGTACACCTACAATGAATTTTACAGCTCGCCACTGATCCCAGACATATTCCACATTATTGTCCTTCGCTCATTGGATCACCATCATTGTGCGCTCGCAAACATCCTTTGTTAATTTGATCAGCGGTAATTAATACTACAAGTCGTGGAAAATGACATTCGTCGTCATCCGACGATCATCGACACGGCTGGAAAATCCTGTCAAATGGTAGCATCTCGTGAGGCCATGTGAGCTTACGTCGTTTGGAGCTCACTCGAATTCTGTCAAAGAGAGAGTAGATGGGACGTATTTCGGGGAATTGATGATGCGGGTTACGCTGTGAAGGATGACGAGGGATTGTCAAGCAAAGGAAAGTGAACCTGCCGCCACGACCAAAAACTCAACCGCTGAGTTCTGCATCCAGGAAGGAACTGCTCTAATTCGAGGAAAGAGAGAGAGAGGGAGGGAGTACCCAAGTGTCTCGTAGTTGCTGAGAATGGGTTTTAAACCACTTTGCTTCAATCCCCTTTTCCTTTCCTTTTGTATTTATTTATTTATTTCTCCATAATATAATTAAATTAAATATTCAAAAGAAGTTTTTTTCTTCCCTTGACTGGAGGAAAGATCTGACAGGCGCGTCTTTTTTCTCGGGGGGGTCTTCCTTTTGCGGGGCCCACAAAACATTCCTCTCGACAACTGTGCCCTGCTGGAGAGAGAGAGAGAGATAGAGAGAGTAGAGCTAGTTTACTGGTGTAATATTCTTTTATGTATGTGAAAATTAAGGGAGTTTTGTTGATTAATAAATTAAAATGACTTAAATTTAAATCATAAGATATATAATTAATTTTAAGTTGAATTAGTAATTTTTTTACTATATAAATGAGAAGGTCTACTAGAATTTTCTTAGAAATCTCGACCCAATCGTAAATTAGTCTTTAAATACATTTAAATTGACATGAGATATTGTGCTGTGTAAAAAACCATTCACGTCAAACATGCTCTTATACAATACATACACACATATGTAAATAGAAATTACTCTTTAATCTAACCTCAATATTGTACTATTAGAGAAAATGCCATTAAATTAATGTAAATGAATAAACGGGTTTCAATTATAACAATTATTATCGTTGTGATTAATTCTATATGTACATCTTCTTCTCAGAATTCTACTTGGGGTTCCTCGAAATTCTTGACGGGCCTAATCATCCCACGGGTTGACTTGTCCATTCGATCAACAAGGACTAATCAGACTCCGAGTTTCGGCATATGAGTTAAGACACATCGGTCAGATTATTCACCATTCATTCTCTCATCTCGTGCGATCGAACTGGAACCCTTCCACGTCACTCCATAATGCAGGCAGAGCGAGCACGGAGAGAATCTGAAGATGCGACAACGGGGATGGCACAAGTTCATGCTCCCGACATACGTATCGGACAGCATCACATACAAGAATGTTAGTGAGCAAGGTGAGTACAATGATTTCAAAGCTTATGAAATCATTAAAAAAAAAAAGAAGAAGGTTAGTTTGACCAAAACATTGCCTATGTGTAAGTTGAGATGCCCCACAGCTTCTTCCTCTTTCCTTCCTTCCATTGAATTTCTTTGTCTAGATACAATTCATGGAGGAGTGGGTCTCGGTGAGCTCCAAGAAAGTCTACCACGATGTCAACTAATCCAAATTCGAATTTGACCACATGTTAAAAGGGAAAAAAATCATTTTAATATGTATTTTTTTCATTTATAAGATTCGAAACGATACTTATATTAAAAACGGGACGTAACGGATCACCATCTCCTTCCTACGTGAACATGGTCAGAGGGTTCCATTTCAATCATGGCTTCTTTTGTTGTAACCCACTGAGGGGGCAGCATGAATCTGATGACCCTGGGGGATGTGGGGATTAATTTACGATGCCAGCACCCCCACAGCCCCACACACCAATCATGACCTCCCTTCTTCCTGCTTCCACGTCGTCTTCTTCTTATCTATCATGCGTATGAATGAATGTTTCTACTTACAGATTCAATCACAATTTGTTCTTTCTTTGAGCAAAAAGGAGATGTAAATTATGCGTCCCTTGTCAAATTAAACATGGGAGATTGTATTTTCCCTAATGGATTTTGGAGCCGTGTAAAGTTGCTGAGTTAGGACTTTCATGGGAAATCGCAGGACACTGTTGACTTATTGGCTAGCTGTTTACCAATTTCACCCCAGTGCAGTGCAGTGCAGTGCATGAGCTTTATCGGTGTCATCATATATGGGCATTGCCATGGCAAATTGTCCATGTATCACTCCCTTGGATCTAACTTTCGCTTCCCCAAATGCCACGAATGGTAACTCGGGAAGCACAGGTTAGAAAATTTACCTGCAACTTGAGCTTGTTAGGGAAGTCTTTCCATAAATAGAAGGTTGAGAATTGACACCTGCCGTCTCTTCATTCGACAGCGGTTCATTCATTCTGAACATATCTCCGAAACTCGAACCACCGGATGATTTACATTTGTTAGTTGGGGCTTAGCTTTCTCATCCCTTTACAGGATCAGTACTATCAGAACCATCATAGTAGCAATATATTACTGTGGCATCTTTTCGGAGAGATCTTGCTAATAGGAGGGGAAAGAAAGTGAGGAGAACGGACTTTTATCCCGATGACAGTTCCCGGAATGATGGAGACCCGAAATACAGCAAGATGTGCGTAGGCGCATAAAAGACAAAGGACACTCACATGAGATGTTTCGCTTGTCGACGGAGTGAATGACAGCAGCTTCTCAACAATATCCGCGTGGTGGTGCCTATTACGTAACAGTGCCTAAAGTTCATTGTCTCTGTGAGGCAAACTGAATGGACTTAAAATCTCTTTCCTATTCAGTGATCAGCACTTATCTCAGATATACTGGCCTTGTGCAAGTACGTATACTTCTTCGACCACTAAGATGAGCACTACCAGCATGTTGAAGCACAGCATCGGTTTTGGTAATCTGTTGTGTGGGATGCCATCAGATATCCGCGAGCTGCAAGAGAGAAGGACGCGATCCTATCTTTTCCCTGAAAAGGAAGAAACATTTGCTGTGTTATGGTAACTCCGAAATAACTGGTCATCCTTCGAATTCAAACAGGTTTCAAGAAAATCCTATTGATTGCTTAAGAGCATCACAAGGAGAGGATGCTTCAGCAGTGAATGTTAAATTTCACCAAAGAGTACACCTGCGCAAGCTTTAGAACTCTGCCTTGAGAGTCTTGCCCATGACTCCAGTGGAACACGAGAGACTACCTTATGAAAGCCAATGAAATAAAAATGGCCAAAATGGTGAACTATGGAGACATGTCGATTTAGAAAGCAAAAGAAGACCAACATAATCTGAAAGCAACAATTAAAAAAGAGTAGACAATCATTCTGTCACTGTCAATGGGGAAAGAAGATTTTGGAGCATTACATTATTGCAAAATTGGTTCATTAAGATCTTGGAAAAAGGTTTGCAGTTTGCTATGCTAGCACCATGGGTGGAACCCTCAAAAAGGAACAATCCTGCCAAGTTTCTGGTATGGAGGCTTATCTTTCGGAGAAGACCATCTGGGTAAAGTGCCGGGCATGGCACACAGGTTAAAACAGAAAGATGAGGAGGAAATGGAAGGCCGGTTCTGAATTTGATCTTATGGAATTGCCATATATCCAGAAGAAAGGACAAGTAGTAAGCTACCCTGACAACCGAATACATGCAATATCCATCACAAAAGTAGATATTAACTTGTTCATTTAACCAAATATACAACTTGCACTAAATTTATGTGATCAAGTTTCCAAATATAGAGGACTCTGGTCTACTCCATGTCCTGACGCAGGAATGAAGGTGGCCACACAATTAATGGTGTCATTATCCAAAATTAGCAAAAGCAAGGTGGTTGACAATGGCTTGTAGTGCTAAGGCACTAACGACTGATCTTGTTGAAAACGACATTTCTTTAATCTAGTGGGCACATTCACATTGACAGGGACTAGAGTGACAACGAGTTGACAGCTCTTTATGTAAGGGTAGTATCAGTGTAAGTGACAAGTGCTTTTCATACCAGATCTAAAGCACATCAGGTTCTTTCTCCTCTTGTACAACAATTATTGAGACTGAGCAAGTTAAACCATAGTTAGAGAGCCAACCTACTTGCAGCACAACAGGTAGAACTGTTGAGAACTTCCAAGTTCGAGCAAGTTGCTTGTCATTGTCGATCTGCTCCCACCAAGTCAAAACCACTGTAGATGCACCGACCATTAGAAAATGGTGTTCCTTTCTTCTAGGGGAAGAAATCATAAATTAATGATCTGAATAAGCATGTCAATCACCACATATCAGCCACCTGAGTAAAGAGCTGAAAAATGGGGATAATTAAGTAATTTATTTTGTTACCAACAGATTTGGCAACTATTCAAAGTTTATGAAGGTATTAACAGAGTGGCATCATGTTGCAAGCAACAACAGGTGCCCTGTGAGAGGAACCCTCTTCGAGATGAACATAATAACTTTCATAACATCATTTTCTTAGAAAAGCAATAAATGCTCGACCAATATGGGCATGCAACAGATATATAAAGAGCACACATTCAAAACAGAAACATAGATGATGATCATTATCCATATTTTCCAGGAGTTAAACCAATAAATAATTATCGAGCCTCTAATCATCACACTAGTGGAACAGCAATGGTTCAACTCACGAACAAATTGACTCGTGTCATCACACAGGGCATAAATTGAATATAATATTGCGGCATCTATCAGCAATCCCTAGGAATATGTTACACAGATGACAGGGAAGTCATTAAAGCAGATTAAAAGGCAATATATCCATGGTCTGCTGAAAGATTTCGCCAATGCCCACATGGTTATATTCTATCAATGTTGTCACATTCAATTACTAATATCCAAGATCAAAAAATAATATAAGGGCCATGTCTTAATCACAGCCAATTGAAAGCAGGCTCTAATAAGCTCATGCATTCTAAGCTTACTGCATGGAGTCAACTGCGTAGCTCCATTAAGTACATAACCTCAAAGCAGTGTGGCCAGCTCTAATTTGAACCAATACAGAAAAATCAACACAACCTGAAGTCCTAATTTTGTAGGAATATTTTGTTCCTGAATCCCCAAGCTAACTGCTCGTTGATTAGATGCCAAGTTTGATCTTGAGTCCCAACTTTGTCGAACTCGATTAACAATCAGAGAAGAAAGGAAGAAAATATTTTCATCTTGTTCAACTATACTTGGAAGTTACTGATTGAGCTGAAAGGACGCATTTACTGTGATAGCTACATGGACCAACTCTTTTTCTCCACGTATCACTAATAGATCATAATATGATGTTCTGAGCTCCGAACAGCTCTACAGAAAGCCAATCAGTGAATGCCAGACATATCCACGAACTCCAAATCCATGTAATGGGAAGCAGTCCATATGGCGAGAGAGAGGGGAGGTGTGAGAGCAATGAGAAGAGGAAGTGGAGAGCAGGTTAAGGTCTAGTCCATGCTGGCAAAGCATCCGAAGTGGGAGATCGAAGAGAGCCAGAAGACGAACAGGATGAGTATGTAGGTAGCACTGGGATAACTGAACCATTCTGTCTTCTTGTTGAGCTCCGCCGATGGTGCAGTCTTCACATGCATCTCCTCCCTCTCTCTTTGAAACCTATCAGACTGATCAATGGGACGGACTCCAAGTTCCAACCGTGATTTGAAAAAATCACCGTCACTCCATGGAATTAAAATGAGAAAGTAACAACTTCAGACCTTCCCCACCTACACAAGCAAGCAACAGCAAAAATCATTCCCGACAAAAAAAGAACGAGGAGTATTCTCCTATATGCTGTTATTATTAACCAAGAAAATATTAGCCTCAAGTTATTTCTAGAAAGTAGCAAGCACCAATGTTTGGTTACAATGCATATCCCTAATCACATGGAGATAGGAGGCACCCCCAATATTGAGTTCCATTGCTTAGTTTCTCAGCTCATTCACACTGTGAAAGCATTTTGAGAACAACCAGTGCTTGCTATTCAAAATCTTATGGCTGATGTTACTTAAATCCTGGATAAACAAAAGGATCAATAAGTGAAAGTTTAGAATAAATTTGAAGAGCGGGAAAATGCCTTGCATTTGCACAAGTATAGAGAAAAAGGGTCGATATTGCTTCAAGAGATGTGGAAGCATTGTGTCCTTCATCTCTATTCATTGCACTTCATTGACTTGAAGCTACACTTTATGTTTAGTAATAAAAGATCATAAATTTCACATGATGAAATTGCCGGATAAGGTGCACATACATAAAGGTGGAGCACCTTAGAGCTTGCATTTAACTATTGCCGAAGTAAAGATCCTGTAAAATCCCCATGTCTCCTGGACAAAGGTAACAATTATGGTTATGCCAAGGATGGTCGGCAAGAGCCAAACACAAAGCAACAATGAATTCAACTGGACAAAACATCAAATTCCCACCGACAAGTTATTGCATTACAATCGCAGATATATAGCCAAGTTTCACAACTCTGAGTTGAAGCAGGGTCCTCAAATGTATAATCACGTTCAACCAGAACAGCATCCAGTATAATCATCAAAAGGTGGCGTCATTTTCTGTAGATTTTGAAGGATGATTAAGTCAGCGTGGCGTCATTTTCTGTAGATTTTGAAGGATGATTAAGTCAGCAGATTTATCTTAAACAATGGATAAGATGCAATTAGGAAATAACAAACCTGACTGTTCATTTGAGACAACTTCTCGGCACAGAAATACGCAGACGGTAGCTGAAAAAGGGGCCGAGCTTCAAACTTTCAAGTATACCATAAGCATGACCATCGACAGGGAGAGTGTCCACTTAGAGCCGCAAAGGCTGAGTTGACTCTATGAGTTTGAGTATTCAACAGTACAATCCTCAAAAGGGCACGCTCAAACTTATTCCGCGGGCGCTGAGCTCCACAGAGTGACCCGAGAGAGTTTGACTACTGCCGATAAACAATTGATGGTCATTAATGGAAACAAAGATTTCACAGAGAAGAAGTAGATGCCAAGTTCAAGAGCTGGCAGTAATCCATCAATTCTGGACATGGCCCTGCTCCAACAGCCGAGAAAAATCTGGGCCTGTGACGACGGGATGACTCCTATCCGACTATGGTCCTGCCCCAGGAGAGAAATACGGGTCAATGACCGGTCTACTTCATGGCGACGTCCGATCCAAACTGCAAGGATCATTGCTATCAGAGTTCTTGGCCCGGTGAATTTCTCATGACGCCGTCTCGACTCAGTGGATCTGAACTGGGACGGGCTAAACTAAGCCGTGCACCTTCATCCACAAACTCAGTAGCATCAAATTAGGCCACCATGCAAAATAGTTATGTCTTGATAATATCGGTATGGTCTCACAATCGGTTCTGTCTCAACAAGTCGAGTTGTTCACCCCCTCACTATGTATCAATCACGTTAACTAATGAAATTCATCGAAGATTGTTAAAAAAATGCTGAGTAATTATATAATTTGTAAATTTATTATCATGCTTTTTTTACTCTCTTTTATCTAATAATTATTTAAAATTGAATTTTAATCAGTGCGATACGAACGACCTTCAAAGATAAACGTAAAATAGAAAAAACGGAAGCTCCTCTTCGGAGGGTTTTTTTTAAAAATATTTTTTTTCGTATTTTCTATATATGGAAAATTATGCTGTTCCGGCCGGATAACCAAAGGAGCAAGCCTGTCGGTCTAGACTCTGGGGAGGGCGAAGCGAGAAGACGAAGAAGAGGGAATCTCTGCTATTCGCTCATAGTTTCTGTTAGTCTCCTCCTCGATTCGCTGTCGGTGTAGAAAGGGAACGAAGATATGGTTGATGTTGCTGATAAGGTGTCCTACTTCCAAGCAATAACCGGCGTCGAAGATCTCGACCTATGCGCCGAGATCCTCCAAGCTCATGGCTGGGATCTCGAGCTCGCGATCTCCTCCTTCACCGCCGCCAATCCTTCTGATGACCCTCCTGCTAATGCCCCCTCATCCTCTTCTTCTTCTTCTTCCTCCTCATCCTCCTCCATGCAGCCGCCTGATGCCGAACCGTCGAGCTCCGGCTCTCGCCAAGTTGCGGAGCCTTCGTCAACCGCTGGTCCCGTTGCTGCAGGGCCTAGCTTGACGTGGAGGCTCGTTACCTTGCCTATTTCAGTCATCTCGGGCAGCCTAGGGTTAGTGTCTGGCGCGATCGGGCTTGGGATGTGGGTTGCCGGCGGCGCTCTGTCGTACTCCCTTGGAATGATCGGGTTGGGTTCCAGTTCGGGTCGGGCGGGCGACTCCTCAGCACGGTTAGTCCCTGCCTCGGCTGCTGCTTCGGAGGCTATGGACTTTGTGGCAGCCTTCGAAAGGGAGTACGGCTTCATGCCTACGAGGCCCAATTTCGTCTCCGATGGTTTCATGGACGCTCTTCAGAGGTCGAGGAACGCGTACAAGCTGCTGTTCGTGTACCTGCACTCACCTGACCATCCTGACACGCCTGTTTTCTGCGAGAGGACGCTCTGTAACGATGCCTTGGCGGCTTTCGTGAACGAGAACTTTGTGGCTTGGGGAGGGAGCATTAGGGCTAGCGAAGGGTTTAAAATGAGCAACAGCTTGAAAGCATCTAGGTTTCCATTCTGTGCTGTGGTCATGGCCGCAACTAACCAGCGGATTGCGTTGCTTCAGCAGGTTATTATTCTGCTTTGTCTCTGTTTGTTTTGCATTTTACTGGATATTACTGTTTGATTTAGGTATTGAGAGATGTGTGAGACTGTGAGATAGAATTAGAAAAGGATCACATTAAGGCGACTCCTTAGAGTTGCAGCTTAACTCTCGCATTTGACTTGTCATAGTGGAAGAAGTGGAGGATAAGGACAATGTGGTGACCCAAAAGAAAAAATTATCTTGCAACTCATGCTAGATTTACTGCCAATTTTCTCTCCTTTCAGTAGTACGAACAATATTTCATCTGTTATAGAGAATAATAAGGGGTAGGTTCTCTGCATTTATAGGCTGGATATGGACATTCAACTACGGGGATCAATAGTTTGTTGCAAACTTGATACAATATTGAGAAGGAGAGTTGATGGGTTGGTGCCATTCCATTGTTAATAAGTGTTGTTTGCTTTATGCCAACCTATCACATCTTAACCATCATTTGCTTTTGAGATACCCTCTTTCTATTAAGGTTAATGGTGGACAACAATGATAACCTGCTTAGCTCCATATGGATAATTCTTATTAAGGGGTAAATCCCAAACATCTCTCCTCAATCCAGCTTTTCTGGCAACTGATAACTGCACAGGGCTCACACTTTTACAGTCTATGGTTGCTAGAATCTTTGGAAGTAATCATACCTGACTAGATTTTACATTGCTGAGCTGGGTAGCTAGAATTATTTTATTCAAGATCAAAAGTAAGTTGTGATACTGTCCATCCTGTGACCTATCTTATTGACGTGCTTTTAGCTACATTTTGGCCATCAGCTTTTTTTATTAGTGTAACATGTGAGAGGATATTTTGAATCTGAGAGCTGGTTGATGATAGAGGATGCATGTACTGACAGATGCATTCTGATAATCTGGCACAGGTTGAAGGCCCAAGAACACCAGAGGAAATGCTCATGATACTCCAGAGGGTGCTTGAAGAAAGTGCCCCTGTTCTTGTTGCAGCAAGACTTGATGCAGAAGAAAGAAGAAATAACATGCGGTTAAGAGAGGAGCAAGATGCTGCTTACAGGGCAGCTCTTGAAGCTGATCAGGTAAAGATTGCATTGTAGATAACCCAGGCATGTTCTATAGGTTTGTGAAAATGCATGCTAGTCTGCGTGCTTCTTGATTTATGTATTTTTTGGGTATATGTTCTGCTGTGATCTTTTCTATTTTCTTAGAGTTGGTTTTGTGCTTTATTAGGCTAGGGAACATCAAAGAAAAGAGGAGCAAGTGCGGCTTGAGAGAGAGGCTGCTGAAGCTGAAAGGAAACGTAAGGAGGAAGAAGAGGCTCATTTGAGAGCAGAGCAAGAAGCAGCAGAGAAAGCAGCTGCTCTATCAATACTGCGGGAGGAGAAAGCTTTGTCACTTGGTGCTGAACCTGAAAAGGGACCGGATGTCACTCGAGTAATGTCCTTTACCCTTCAAGAGAAAAATATTTTCCTTGCTTTTACAGTCTCTGTCTCTATATTTCAAGCCTGGTGGGATTCTAATCAGTGCTTGTGGGTTAGGTTTTGGTGCGGTTTCCAACAGGTGAACGTAAAGAGAGGAGATTTCACAGTGATGCCCCCATCCAGCTGCTGTATGACTATGTTGATTCTTTGGGTTGCTTAGAAATAGGAAACTACAGTCTCGTCTCGAACTTTCCGCGGGTCATTTATGGGTCAGATAAGCTGTCTTTGTCCTTGAAGGAGGCAGGACTGCACCCTCAGGCAAGCCTCTTCGTGGAGCTGAACTCATGAGGAGGAGCAATCAATTGGCTAACGCTGCAGCTTGTGATCAAGAGTCTGGAAATGGGAACATGCTCATCTGCCTCGTCCCTTTTTGACACTGAAGATCAGGATTCCCGAACAGTATGGCGGTATATCATTTGATTTAAGTCTTTAGAGGGTAAATGTATCTTCCCTCGACTGCAGGCTCCAGTGCATCATCATATGACATGCCCTGTGGTTGAAAATAATTGGTCAGAATGAGTGGCTCAGATCTTATGTCTAGTAAACTTAGGACAATCAGGCAAATGAATTAGTCGTTTTGCAAGGTCTCTCCCTTATATTGTCTGCAGCAAGTTATTGTGATTGCGTACTGGCAGCTGAGGTGCATCTGTTGGCATAAATCTGACGGGCCATATTGAACTCGGTGGAGCCGTGGGTGGGGGTGGCGGTGGTGGCGGGCTGATGATTTATGGCTAACAAAAATGCAGCCAACTCAAAGCAGAGCTATAAATGTATGGGGATCTTGCCAAACGAATTGCGTTAGTATTTTCGCAATAAAGAGATCATTTTGATGTACAAGACCTCACAAGATCTAAGCAGATAGTCCATGGCTGGAATCCCCCACGTTGTTCTGATTCGAGAACAAGAGCTACCGTCGTTGTATGGTAGACTGTCATTTTCATTCCTGGCATTTTGGTTCGTCATAGACGTAAAAATGGACTCTTTACACACGTGAAGTACAGGACTTATTGATGACTTTTCAACTCAATTTATGTTGTGTGTCTGTGTGTGTGTCCGTAAAATCCAAACATTGAAGGCTGAGAACCAAGAATGGTCAAATGCGGGAGAGGCGATCAGCTACAGCTGCCGACCTCGTCATGTAACAAATATCCTTTACCAACTGTAATATGCGTCCACGTCACCATCCATCTTTGCATACTCTATTCAAGTTTCCTTTCCATACTCGCTTTTTATTGGCTTTTAATGGTCCCTCTGTCAGAACCAGAAATCAACCTTGACTCTCCTCGGCCCAGATTACGTTGTCGTCGGGAGGCGGGGATTCACCTAATCCCGTGCCTTTTTCCCGACCAGATTCTGAATCCCATCGGAGATACACGGTGTCTCCCCTTTTCCGGGAAACAAACAAGAATCCTCAGCTTCGTGTTGTGTTTGTTCCCCTTCCCCACATTAGAAGAGGAAAGGAAACGGGGATATGGTGGAATCGTCGGAAGAAGAGATCAGAGCCCCTCTCTGTAAGCAATTCCTCCCTCGTTTGCACCCCGAGCCTGCTAAGCTTTCCATCCTGTCAGGCGTCTGCATTGCTTGTATATCGTAATTCTCTCGAGTACTGATCGATTGACTGTGCTGCAGTGAGCAGCGGGGATGATCAGAGACCCGAGAGTGCAAACCGCGGTTCGTCTGAGGTATCCGAGCTGCCGGAGCCGGAGGAGGAGGAGAACTCGCCGGTGAGGCAGGTGGCGCTGACGGTGCCGACGACCGACGACCCCACGCTGCCGGTGCTGACGTTCCGCATGTGGTTGCTGGGGACGGTGTCCTGCGTGGTGCTGTCGTTCCTGAACCAGTTCTTCTGGTATCGTAAGGAGCCAATGACGATAACGGCTATATCGGCCCAGATAGCGGTGGTACCGCTGGGCAGGCTCATGGCGGCCCGCATAACTGACCGTGTCTTCCTCCAGGGGACCAGGTGGGAGTTCACCCTCAACCCCGGCCCCTTCAACGTGAAGGAGCACGTCCTCATCACCATCTTCGCCAACTCCGGTGCCGGCACCGTCTACGCCATCCACGTCGTCACGGCCGTCAAGGTCTTCTACAAGAAGCACATCACCTTCTTCGTCTCCCTAATTGTCGTCATCACCACTCAGGTCACTAACTAATCAATCCTATGCATATGCGTGCGTAGTTACACATCCTAAAACCCCAATTAATCATCGCTATTACATAACGACCAAGCTCTGGACCTCTCTTTGACTACTCTCCGAATGGTTCAGAGGCCACGGCCGACCGTCTGGAGGCCGACGCTCATCTCTTGAAGCTCAGTATTGTGATCGTCCCTCACGTTGGCAGTTTTCAATTATTATCTTTTTAATGTGTCTGTATCGGGTTGGAATGGCGCAGGTGCTAGGGTTCGGATGGGCAGGCATATTCAGAAAGTACCTCGTGGAGCCAGCCGCCATGTGGTGGCCGGCGAACCTCGTCCAGGTTTCCCTGTTCAGGTACGATCATCTTCACCGTGATACTTCCACTTCATCAAAATCTCCGGCAATATCTATAGCTCTCAGCGGATGATGGACTAATTAAATTCATCGAGTACATATAAGAATTACGTAGATTCAAAAGTGATATTGATCAAATAAATTTGAATAGGAGCCCAATCGTCTGCTTGTTCGGAATTTTGTGATGATTGTTCTCCTCCACCTATCTCGAAGAAAGAAAAAACCAAACCAAAAAGAAAAAAACAAGGAAAGAGCATGCCCCATTTGCAAATATTAGGACAACTATGAATGGGAGGGGAGATGGTTTCATCAGATGGGACCAGCTCTCATTTGATGCCTTTCTTCGAGCCGTCGTGCCCACAAGTTTGCCGTTCATTACAGCACGATAACAAAGGCTGTCAATTGGACAAATGGGCTCAGTCCGTGCGGTAGAACTTTCACATTCCTCTTACCAATTCTCCTCATTTTCCAAAATGAGTCGCAAACTGTGATTTGCGGGGAGCTTTTTTTACAACATGAACATCCACGAAGACTCAGAGTCGGACCAGCTAAATCATGAGCCAAGTACATGCCTAATTGTTCTGTTCTGTTCAGTTGAGTTGAGTAGTTGCAGCCTCGCTTAATAATTTCGCGATAAGCTGAATAAAAATAATTAAATTTGAAGGAAAAAAAAAGGAGAATAATCCCATTTATTATTTGGTTCTTAATTTCAAAGGGTGAATAGGGACTTACGTGTGAGTTTGGAAACGAGATGCCTAAGGACAAATCGAGTGGGGGTGAGGTAGCCAAAATGGAGACGGCTTTCTAACTGGAGTGGCACGTGACGTGACGTGACGGACGATAACGAAATAGAGATGAGATTTCTGGGCCCGAAAGTCACGGAGGTTGGCATACTGGCGAGCCACCGTTTCTGTTTTCTCTGTCACAGCTTTCTCCATCCGCGGTATTGACCATGGGGCGGGTCATATTTCTTGCAATATGAACTCTCTCATTGTGTGTTACCGCTCCTTTACACTCGGTTCTGTTCGTGGATTAATGGGTGCCAAGAACCGCGGCCGACCCGTGGAGACTGGGCCGCAAGTAAAGCCCTATGATCCGCTTCGTATCCTTGAATTATTAGAGAAACATTTCCTGTGTGTTGTTATTAGCTTTAAAACACGGCTGATCATGGGTGTGATCCATGTGGCAGGGCGCTGCACGAGAAAGAGGTGCGGGCCCGGGGCGGGCTGACGCGGACCCAGTTCTTCCTCATTGCATTTGTGTGTAGCTTTGCGTATTACGTCTTCCCGGGTTTCCTCTTCGAGATGCTGACCTCGCTCTCCTGGATCTGCTGGGTCTTCCCCAAGTCTGTGCTGGCCCAGCAGCTCGGCTCCGGCCTGTATGGACTCAGCATAGCGGTGGTCGGAGCTGACTGGTCTACCATCTCAGCCTACCTCGGCAGTCCCCTGGCTAGCCCCTGGTTTGCCACCGCCAATGTGGCTGCTGGCTTTGTCCTCGTCATGTACGTCCTTACCCCACTCTTCTACTGGCTCAATGTCTACGAGGCCAAGACCTTCCCCATCTTCTCCAGTAGCCTATTTACCGCCTCGGGGCGGAAGTACAACATATCCGAGATCATCACCTCCGACTTCACCCTTGATCTGGCAGCATATGAGAAAGAAGGGCCACTATACCTTAGCGCCATCTTTGCCATTACCTACGGGGTTGGCTTTGCGTCTCTCACTGCCACCGTTGTCCACGTCCTTCTCTTCCATGGAAGGTACTTAGTGCATCGGAAAGTTATACGAACCATGCCATTACCCTTCTCTATGTGTGTATACATATCATATAATAAAAGAAAATCTCAACGGAATGATGCAAAAGCTCAAGATGGGGAATCCGGTTGCAGAGAAATATGGGAGCAAAGCAGGGCGAGCTTCAAAGAGAGAACAGTGGACATACACACGAAGTTGATGAGGAAGTACAAGCAGGTACCACAGTGGTGGTTTTGGCTGATCCTCCTCGTGAATATAGCAGCCACCATGTTCGCCTGCCAGTACTACAACAGTCAGCTCCAACTTCCATGGTGGGGCGTCCTCCTTGCCTGTGCCATCGCCATCTTCTTCACTCTCCCAATCGGCATCATCACCGCCATCACCAATCAGGTACATTCAATCGACACTGAAACAAAATTAGTCTCTTGCCTTTCTTCCATCCACATCTTTTGATGGTTACCCTTCCTTGTGGAGCCTCGAATCATGAATGTCATATATAAGTTACAGCTGCTCCTAGAATCTCCACTCAAATTACAACCTTAGAGAAAACACGCGTCTATGAGATTAGCAGCAGCATTGGAGCCAGCATTACAAAGCATGATTCTCATATCAGCCCTTTAAAAAATGATTATTCCTGTGAATCACATCGCTGTTACTCGTACTGCATCGAATTCAACTGCTATGGCACAATATAGGGAGCAAACAACAAGAGTATGCTCTCAAAGTAGCCAAATACACCATCATCTTGAGCTGCTGTGGCGTACGGTAAATCTTCCATATGTTTTGAGCTGTTTGTTGATGGAATGACAGACACCAGGTCTAAACATCATCACGGAGTACATCATTGGGTACCTCTATCCGGGATACCCCGTAGCTAACATGTGCTTCAAGGTGTATGGTTACATTAGCATGTCACAGGCAATCACCTTCTTGCAAGACTTCAAGCTCGGTCATTACATGAAAATTCCTCCTAGAACTATGTTCATGGCACAGGTAACAAGATCAAGGGCCCGATTTGTTATTTGAGATAAAATATCCCATAGTTATTTCAGTGGAAATTACATCGAACATAAAGACGGTGACTTTCCAGAAATTTGTATCAACTGTATATCAAGCAAAAGTATTCAACTCCTAAACAGACTCATTCCATAAATCAGCATATTTTGCAGCCATAGTGAAACTGTCTTAGGACTTGCTTTAGGTGGTGGGGACTCTCGTAGCCGGGTTCGTATACCTGGGAACTGCATGGTGGCTGATGGAGACGATCCCTGACATATGTGAAACAACCTCATCAAGCAGCCCATGGACATGCCCGGGTGACACAGTCTTCTATGATGCATCGGTTATATGGGGACTGATCGGGCCACGTAGGATCTTTGGGGATGAGGGCATGTACGAGGCCGTCAACTGGTTCTTCCTTGGGGGAGCAGTTGCCCCACTCCTAGTCTGGCTGGCTCACAAGGCCTGGCCTGATCAGGAGTGGATCAGCCTCATCAACATGCCGGTCTTGATCGGGGCCACAAGTAGTATGCCCCCTGCAACTGCTGTGAACTACACGACCTGGATCATTGTCGGATTCCTGTCGGGCTTTGTGGTTTACAGATACAAGCCAGAACTGTGGAAGCGGTACAACTATGTTCTCTCGGGTGCCCTCGATGCGGGGCTTGCCTTCATGGGGGTGCTCCTATACTTGTGCTTGGAACTGGAAGGAGCGGACTTTGATTGGTGGGGAAATGACCTTGATGGCTGTCCCTTGGCTACTTGTCCTACAGCCAAAGGAGTGATTATTAAAGGATGCCCTGTTTTCACATAGAAACCATCAAGAAGGGAAAAGTGCAAAAAAGAATAATATTCATCTCTTGAGGATATGAATTCAATGCCCTCTCACAATTAGTTGTAAAAAAATATAAAGTTGATGAGAGGTAGAATTGTGTTTTCCAGCAGCTCTTTTTCTAGGATGATGGATATATTTGCTCCTCCCAACAGTCCATTCAGTATTCCAATCATGCATGGCAGGATTTCCTTTTGCGTCATTATTTTGGATGCAAAAGAGAAATCATCAATTGATAGACAGATGTACAGGGTCAGCCTTCAATATCTCTCTCGCTTTATATGCGATTATAAAGGAGCCATGAGCCCCTCACTGTCGAGGATCTTACACAAGACCAATATAGGTCACAGGCAAATGATGATGCCATTGCATCTGACCCACTCCCTCAATTCAGCCTTCAATCTTCATAAAACCCAACAATTTTCCAGAATTTCTGTCTTTGATGATTGGCCATTTGCCCACATTGGCACTGTGAGGTACTTAAATTCTTATGATAACCGAAAAATACAAATCTGGGTAGATCAACCAGCTCGCTTCCTGTTGAGAACCATGGCAAGCTTTTCTTGCAGAAGACGATTCACCAACCAATTGTTTGCATTGCAACTATAGTCTATCAGATGTTCAATCTACAAAGTAATTTGACATGGATTGTGACATCAATGAAGAAAGGGCACTAAGATCCTACGTCTTGTCTCCTATATCACGACTCAACCAAGGCAGAAGCACTGGCCCATGTTCTGCTTTGTGGTTTCTCGGTAAAGAATCCAGTCCAATTTTAAGGATAAAAACCAATTAAGTCACTCCCGTGTCCCTGTCCTTAGAGCTTTAGAGCACTCCTTGCCATTGCTACAGCTCCCTCGAAGGTCTGGTTTCCCCCATTCAACCTGCTCATGTGCACATATACACACCCAGCTATCCCCGACTCTTTACAGAGCTCTTCATCCCTCAGTCCCCTCCACTGAGGCAGCAGAGTTTTGGCTTTCAAGCCTGTCAGGAGACACTGGGACCACCTCAACACGCGGACTTTTGCTAATATCCTCCTGTCACATTTGAGATCACCGCTTTCTGAGGATCTTCCGCAACAGACTCACCTCAGGCGAGTTCCATCACAATTAGCTGAGTTCCATTTAAACTACTTCAATTTGAAACGAAGAATATGCAAGACTTCTAGATGGGCGATGCTAATTTTTCATGAATATCGCATGTGTGCGCTTCCATGGTCAAAACGCACCAAAACAAATTATTGCAGCAGGAGCACCACTGACAAGATTGCATACTTCTCCGATTTAGCTAGAGTAGTGAATCTGTGTATGGCAAATACATTGCTCAATTGTAGTTGAGGGACAGGATGGTCACCTGACATAGAACGTATTTAATTGGAGGATCGATTTGCATCTCCTTCTCAAGCTCAAATAAGTGAAAGAATTATCTTATTCTCTAACAACAAATCCTTGAGTGAATCTTTATATCCTGAAATTGGGCACCAGCATTGAGATGGTATCAGTTGCCTGATGCACAATCAATCAAAATTTCAAGTCCTTGGTTGAAATAGTAAAACATGCATCCCAAGACAAAAGCCTCAGAATGAGAACACGGACATACTGTATATAGATGAGGAAAGCAAACATGATCCGACAGTCTTACAGATGGTTACCCCACAAAAATTTGATATCCATGAACCAAACATTATACCCCATAAAAAGTTGACGAAATGCAGGGAAAAAAAAAGCCTAGAACTAAATTCAGTATGTTATCATTAAATTTGAATCCTTTTAATTCATGAGGCATCTAAGTAGTAAGCCCACCACAAGATGAATGCTCTCGTATTCCAACTTATGTTGATTTTTTTTATTTAAATTCTACCGTTCTATGAATATGAAGAAAGCAAAAGTTACAGGAATATGCCAGTGAGACAAAGAACTAAGAAGCAAATATACACTCACTGCATTTTGCAGCATCAATGAAAAGGTAATTCATTAAAATTCTTTTTTTTCATATGATTATACATACCTCCATGAAACTTTTATAGAAAGCCAAGTGTAGAAGGTGCACGTCGGGATGCTCCTCGTCAACTTGAAGCTCCTTCGCGATGATTTCCTTCCCAAAATGCTACAGATGGAAAATCAGAGAAACGACAATGAAATTGCTGCCATTAGACCAAATTATGGCAGTGAATACAGAAAGAAATTAGAAGCGCAAATCTATCCAAACAGTCCGTGGTTCGCATATCCCAAAAGAATTGCTGAGCTGGGTGGAAAAACCACTACCGAACACCTCCTCGAACACTTTTCCGGTGATGATCGTGACGGCCTCGGCTAGGGTCATAGATGCCGCCATGATCCAACAAGGAAAACGATCTTCAAGGGGTGGTGGCGCAGTTGGCTAGCGCGTAGGTCTCATAGCTTCTTTGAATTATCCTCAAGTTGAGAGTCCGATACTCATGTGAACAGTAATGTTTCGACCACTTAATTAAGAGACCTTCAAGTTAATTTTTTTTTTGTTATTATCCTATCAAGAAATTGTACCATTATCATTAATTTTAATCAAATACTTAAAACTAGCATAACATTTTATGTGCAAGGCAAATATTTTACTTTACTATGTGCTTATATCAAGGAAGTATTAGAGATTCAATTTTACCATTATTAGAAAATTTAATTTTTAATATCAAACAAAATAGATAATTAAGATTAACAAAATCTTTTACATTTGATTTAAATGTACTTATCATATTTTAACATTATTTATTTTTAAAATTTACTATTATTTTAAATTTATAAATAAATAAATTATTTGATATAATTTCTTAAATCAGTTAAATTTTCTAGTATCGTGAATTTCATTACATTATCAGCAGATAATTGTATTAGATTAGATTGTTGAAGCGACCATGACATACTGTCCTGCCGAAAACTTAGAATATAAATCTGTCCGTCCCCTCGATACAGATCAAACGGTGAATCACCGTATGAATAAATCGTAGGAGGAGATCATTGTATTAGATCAAAAAATTGAAACAACCATGACATACTGTCTTGCCGAAAACATCGAATGCCTATAAATCTCTCTGTCCCCTCAATACAGATATCAAACAGTAAATCATCATCTGAATAAATGGTAGAACAAAAAGAATCACCCTGTTATAATGCCAGCCAGTACATCGCTCTTGCCACGTGCATAGATTGTATACACCAAACGAATTGCATCGAGCCACCCATCTAAGGACTCCCAAGAGTCAGCAATCTGGAGAATTAAATTCGATATGTCCTATGAGAGCATTGGATATCATGACCATAATAAGCTCTTAAAAGAAACACAGGGCTGTCATAAGAGACAGACTAGAATGTGAAAAGTTCATGAAACTTAACAAGTAATCAAATTGTAGCAGTTATATGCAGAATGCAATATGAGTCAAAATTATGCTTCCCAGGGTAGTGGCAAAAGCTTAGAATGTAGAGCCACGAACTGATTATCACCAAGAGTACTGTTTGGTCAAAAGGAAAAATTATTACCAAGAATACTGGCCCATGAATTGTGTCGATGTTGAGGGCAGGACCCGGTGGCAGAGTTAGATCAGCACTTGTTGACACAGACACAATGTCAGGAATATTAACTTTAACAACTCTTCCATCAGAGTTGACCATACCCCCCGATCTGTTAGAAAGGACTGATGAAAGCGGCTTTTCTTCATCTGTGCTGAGCTGAGGAAAAAGAGGTGAAGGAAATATAAGTCAGGACCAGCGGGACAAATTTTGATGAAGCTGAAAGCCCATTGAACACTTTTGAGAAAGAGAACTCTTGCCAGATTGCCTGTGAAAGTATTTCAACACCCTTGGACAATCACAACTACAGATCGTTGCAGGCTGCATAATGGTTGTGATGAGCCAGCTCAGTCATAAGTTGTGATTGATCCATGTGGAAGATTATAACCCAGTCAGAGTAAGAATCTCCCATGAGTACTTAACTAATGAATAAGGGATGATATATACTATGTGACACACCATCCAAATAGGCATATGTTCAATTGGTTGGTATTCAGAAGAGGGATTTGCTGAGAGACCAATTAACTTACGCAAATAAACGTTCTTCTGAATCTTTTCAGAGAAGGCATATTAGAGGTGCATTGCCACTCTAATTTCTAGAAAATTTTCTGATTATCAAGAAATATTTACTAAGTTCACTTAGTTTCTCAACTTTTTTTCCCCTGAAAGCAAAATAAATAGAATAAAATATTAAGAAGAACACACATGAGCTGATGCTTTGTAGTAATCCAATCTCACTAATTATTTTACCTAGTATCTTAATCTCTGAAAGTGAAAATGGATAGGTTTAAAGTTTCTGTATTTCCTAGAGGTGTAATACTTCAGGCACCTTCTCAATCAATCTTCAAACCAATCTGCTATGCTAATATACACATATGCCTGTGATCTCTATGTGTGTATAAGATACCTGCTGAAGACCTTCCTGATTTAAGATGAAATGCGACCTTTTCCAATCACCATGTGGTGCAACTGCAGTTCCCACTGGAGGTGCAGTCAGATATCCAACCTTGAGATATGGTAGTGGTAGCTGCAGCAATGCAGGCAGTCATAGAATTATTGCTGTGAATGATTCTCCAGTTGAAGACAACAATTTTGCATGCAAAACATAAATTAAACAAAAGAAGGCAGCAATCAAAATATAAGAGATCTAGAGGTTTGTTCATAAAATAACTCACCATGGATCTAACAAGTCTCAGGGCACTGCTATAAACCTGCGAGAAAAAACAAACATTCAAGGGAGTTTTACAGCCAGCATAATTAGGAATTACGAAAGCAAAGGGACACATGAATGTAGAAAAAGGCAAAAACAAAATTATTGGCCTTAAATGCTAGAATACATGAGCTTATCATATAATTTGAGAATGGTCCTCACATGCTAGATTACATGGAAAATGGAACTATTTTCAAGATCCAGATCATATACTATAAAAGGTTTTCTAACATGCTGTCCATTAATTTAGCCCAGTAAATTTATAAGAGAAAATGATGTTCTGTAAAAAAGAGATTTTTACAGACAGAATTTCTTTTTAAAATGTTATTTAAGCAAACAAAATTGAAAGCCAGCAAATGATCATGCTATAGCTTCGTCATATCAATGCTTGATGAATAAAGTTTCCTCAGACCTCTTCCAAGGCTGGTGAAACATCTTCCAGATCGTCCTTTCCAACTTAAGAAAACAAAAGCTTAAGGTATCTATATTACTGGTATCAGAATAGGCTGTTATTTAAATTAATCCAGAGTTTGCCAAGCAGGGCACTGCATGTTCAAATTATGGATTTCATTACTTCATATAAAATTTCATGCACCAACTTACATGAAAGGAGCAAACAAATGAAATACACAACATGATACCGAGTAACTTGGTTTTAGAGCATGAGCAGCTGCAATGTACATAGCAGATTGGCTGTATAGCTCATTAGGAGAAACTTCTTTTGTGGTTGATCCTCCTGCTCTTAGTGTATCCTCAGCAAAGCCATACTGAGATGAAAAGGACTCAAACATATTGAAACATATATTTAAAACTATAGTGGTAACATGGGATTTAATGGCAGTTTTTATTGCCATTTGTCATTTTGAATTTTCTGTGGTTCCAGAAACATTAGGAAACCAGGTAGTCAGATCAATTTAACTGAGAGCTGGACCTTTGTTGCCCAAGAAACAGGATGTGCGATCAAACCCACCGAATCAGTTATTGCTGTCGGTTATCTGAGTGAAGGTTCTTGCTTTAGACAAACCCCTCCTACTTGGATTTATAAAATAATATTCTTAAATGTTTCTTTACATTCTTACAGATGCTGATTAAACCCATCAAACCACTAGTTGAACTCAACCCATGCAATCTATAGTTCAGCCATTATGATATGTTGCTCAATTCTACAAACCATGATTTTTTAAATGTGCCATAAATACTTCTATATGAATTGAATTGAATGACAGTTCAACTAACCAGAACAGTCCCAAGATTGTAAATGGCTCTGTGGAAATCAAATTGTAACTGTATTGCTGCACGGAACTGCACTCATGACAAATTAAGGCAAGTAACAACAGAAATAAGAGTTAGTATGTCAGAGTTAGAGACAATTACATTGTATTATAATTGTGGCTATATAATTGCTGAAGCATGGCATCCTAAGCAACTGTAGTACCTTACTAATTGCAGTTTTCACAATTGTTTGTTTCTCCCGTGCTGGAACAATTGCACTAAGTTCCTGCAAAACAGACAACTCAACTAAGAAAAAAATGGAAATAACTAATGCACCTTCAAATTAAATTATTAAAACAAGGAGCTATATTGCCAATTTTTTTCCACAGACAAACATTATGTTTATTAGATTGAATCTGATGTACCTGCAGAGCAAGACCCCAGTTGTTAAGAGCCTGCACACAGTTCATAGCAAGGGTTTATCGGATCATTAACAAAATTAACAACAGGAATTAAAAAAAGAGGATGAAAAAAAATGAGACAACTTCAAAATGGGAACTGTAAAATACAGCACTCTGCTAACTTCAAAGCTAATATCATACACAATCACTGTGTCATACCTGAGGACTGTTCCAATTAAGCTGTACAGCACTTTCATAGTTTCTTGTTGCCTGTGAAATAAGATCATTAAACAAGAACAAAATTCAAGTCAAAGTCAGGTCATATTCCATAATATGTCCTTCACACAAAAGGGCAATTTTCAATCAAGGTTCAATTTTAGGATCATACAAGACCTGATCTATAAAACTAGAAGATAAATACATATATATATGTATATATATGTAAGCTGTACACTTTTTGATGAGGATACTTGACAGACCACTATCAGTAAAATAGAACAGGACATTTAGAAGAGAGGAATAGATGATAAATTGAAAAAAAAATGCACTAGTATATTTCTATTCGAATGATGACAGAAATTATTGTGGCAATAAAAGAACCTGTTTCCAGAACTCTTCAGCTTCCTTCGTACGGCCACGCATTTTTGCTCGATCTGAAATTGCTATTGCCCAATTGTAGAAAGCCTATCAGATTGTACCACGATAAATGAGGGAAACATTCTTTAAAAATTGATATAGAGCAAGCACATAAGAGCAGATGCTGGATAAAGTAAACAGACTTCTTCAATTTGTCTAGCTTTATCTTTCCAAAATGACTTTTCCATCCAGTAATGGTCTTTGGAAATTTTGTAGGCTATCTTTGCACAAAATTCCCGTTCTAGTTCCATGGATTAATCTAGTAATGGATCTACTGCAAGTTTCTGCCACAAAGCATACCATACTGTTATATTCCACTCACAGACGTATCATGCATCTAGCAATTATAAGTATACATACATCATGAAGTGTTGGGCAGAGATGAGTAGCCTCCTCATATTTTTTACAGGCCTCATCAAGCAAAGCATCTTTAGAAGGTGAGGTAGAATCTGGACTAACATTATCTGCACTCTCCTGCATGCCAAAGTTTTGGATAAATTAAATAAACAATGAAATTGACAGTGCACTGTTGGCTATCACATTACATAAGGTATAAAATGAGAAGATTTTGGGGATAATTAGAGAAAGAAATTTAAGCATAAAAGACAGAATTTTAATGTGCCAAACTGGAAAAATGTTTTTTAGGTTAATTTCATTAAAAAGAACAAAACAGGACCTTGATCAGCAAAGAAAGATGAAAATTAACTAAGTTTTTGGCTGGAGTTGTACTTTTAGTAGTAAGTTTTGACTAGTTTTAAACCTAAAAAGTGGTGGATAAGTTTTTTCAATGTATAAAAGATAAGCTTCAAAACGAGCCCAAAAACAATTGGAAAATATAAAATTTACATTGTCAGATAACAACAAATCATATCCCACAAAGCACTGCTGCCGTGAAGATCAGGGGGTACATATTAATGTGTAAAATTGTCCATTCTTACATTCTACTGTAAGCAATATGAAAAGATGAACATAAATCTCCTATTGAAACAGGCAATAGAACTCGAGACCTGAAGAACCAAAGCCCAATTGTAAAGTGCATCATAATCTCCAGGATTTCTTGCAATGGCGCCAGCATACCTGCAAACACATTGAAAAGTGGCTAGTTTGCCTAATTCTGGAAAGAGAGAGCAAAGCCTCAAAGAGAACTCAGGAAAGATAAGGCAAGTCTGAATTTTATGTTGTTCTCATCTATGCAAGTGTGTAAATCTCTAAACTTCAGTTCCCATGAAAGACAGATTTTATTTAAATCTATAACGAAATGGAATAAACCCATGAAGCGCTAAAAGAATTATAAAAGACCAGCCGGCTACTTATAAGTACTCACTTGACTCTGTTCATATATGATTATTGCATGTGTTTAGAGGCCTCAAACAAAAGAAGATTTTACTTTAGTACGTGTAAGATAATGGATCTTTGACAGGGACAATTGAACCTTCTAGCAGCATATGTAAGGATCCGTTGGCGGGATCTGCCCTCCTCATCAACACCAGTCACACTATCAATCAATTCCATGGCAGCAATGTCCTGCTCTGCAGTATGCTGTGGTGTGCTCTGTTGACTGCAGAAACTTTTTCATCAGTATTGCCTCAAACTGTAACTAGACAAAAATATTGAACTGGATGATACATTTCTAGATATAAAAGGCGCACAAAAAATCTCAGAAATCCTTCATGTCATTGGCTGGAGGAAATATGCCCCAGAAGAAAGGAGAGTACTTATACTAGCAAAACTCAGTATAACTGAGGCAAATTGGTACTCTAGACGAAAAGTAGCCATAAACGAACTTCCCCACCTTAAAAGAAATAACCACACTACAAGTTCCACAGATCTACATGACCTGAGTGGTAACTCCAATCAACAAAAAATGAATTGGCTCCACAAATATTCTCTTCAGGTAACTTGAGAAACATGCCTGCCCACATAGCATCTACTCATCCTAAAGAAGTGAGAACGTAGGGAATTCAACGTAATTAACTGGGTATCCACTCAACCTGAAATTTGTTTGAGTTCCAACGCTAAAGGAAGTATAAATCTGCTAAAATCCCGGCTTTAGTTCCCAGTTCATTATTCATTAATTGGTGTCCGATATGGCAAAGTTAGCTCATATAGCAGCAACTTACTGGATTCAATAGCTCACAGCTGCATTGGACCAAAATTTGGTCAACTGTGTCGGAAGAGAAACCGGATTTGAGGTTTCAATCCGGAAGATGATCAAACAACAGAACTAATTCAGCTCGATTAACATTAAGAACCCTCTAAAGCCGGACTAACTAACCTATCCTGACAAAATGAATCGACTCACGATGCACTTTGACAAAGATCTATCAGAGTTGAAACGATCAGTTCCACTGCAGCTCAGTTAACTGTTTCACAAGTTGGAAGAATAACAGTTTCCCGAATCAGCTGAGTAAAATTTCCGAAGCCGAACTTAGATACAGACTAAAGCACTAACCTGTAGGGAGAGTTCACTCCTTTTTCATCAGTCTTCAACTCATTCAGCAATTCTCTCATTGTGAATGTTCGATTGCCTTCGTCCTTCTTGAGCTGAGGACGGGCAGGTTCTTCCGCCGGAGGAGGGCTGTTGGGTCCACATGATTGGATCTCAGCCGGGCGATTCAGCTCTGCTTCTTCCGTCTTGGGATCTGCGTCGGCGGTACCCGCTGATTCCCCCTCTTGTGCTGCCGTTGGTGCAGACTCTGTCTCCTGTTTCGATTCCAGCTCCGGCTCGGGTTCGTACCGGGTTCCATTTTGCAATTCAGATTCTTCCGGGGGCGTCGGCATTGCGGACAGGCTATGTATGATCCACGGAGAGACGATAGAGAGTGGACGGGAGATCTGTTAAGGGAGAATGTAGAGCACTGCGTCAGAGGCAACCGAAGGGAAGGGTGAAATATTACGTAGTAAATAAAATATTGCCTTAATTAATTAATTAATTAATTAAAATGGAAAATAATAAAAACAATTTTCTCAACTAAAAGTTGAGGTAATTCAGTTAATTATTCTGTTAAATAAGAAATTGAATTTAAATTTAAATTTGTAAGAATAAAAATAATACCCTTCACGATTTGGTTCAGCGGCACGGGCAGTGAGATGAACACGGTTCACCCGCCGAGCAAAGCCCAAGTGGCTCGGGCTGGTGACAGTATCGGTCTGGCAGACTGGCACATCTGGACACCGAGCTGGACACTGTACTCGGCGCAACTGTTGGTGAATTTGCATATTAGACGACAGGGAAGTGCATCACTGAGTGCGAGCAGATAAAAGATTCCAAGACACGTGCAATATCTCCGATTCCGAGAGCTACTCTAACCAGAAGGGTCAGCACAAAACCAGAAAAATCGACCCACAAGACCCCAAAACCCCGACTTCATCGGATTCTTATCTGTCTCTTTTCCCGATTTAACTGTACAACATTAAACCCTTTAATCCTTTGCTTATCCGCGACATTTTCCCTAAAACTGTCCTTCCTCCTGCCCGTGATTCCATCCCGGCTCTCAACCGATGCCTTATTGCTCGGACGCGTGACTAAGGAATTTTCCTTCTCTGTCAGCATCTTGATGCCCCGGCCGGCGTAGTTTCCTGACAGTGTGGCTCGGGACACAGGATCTCGTCGGGTCGGACCACCTAGTCCCACGGTCGCCTGAAAACAACGGGGCCTGTTGACAAAACAGGACGGGTACTTGTCCATGATCCTCCACGCCGCTGTCGCCATGAAGTAGCATTGGACAATGGCTCCTGCGTGTGTACGATCTTCAGGGCTGCCGAGTTCTGCTCCGGCACGGGCTGAACTGGCCTGGGAGGATCACAGCGTGAGGGTTGCCGAACTTGTCGAGCATGATATTGCCGGGACAATTTTCTGGGAATAGCGTACGTACCAGATGATATCGAAGAGGGCAAGCTAGTGTCCCTTTTACCGATCAACAACGTGGATGGAATCAAGTGACGATGGTGGTAATTAATCCGACCCGGATAAGAACAACGATCGTCCTTCATGGCATGACTTCATTGGACCGACCGGATTTAGTGCATAAATGGCATATGCATGAAGGGAATATGACGACGGATTGGAAGGCCTTCTTCGTAGGGTCCGAGCGGGACACTCGGTACATACATTTGCTTATGATACCTTTCTGGCACGCATGAGGTAATATTTATCATTTTAATATGTCATGATAGATAAAATTTTGAATTAATTTGATTTATTGATAAGTAAAACTCTTCAAATTTTGAATTTTTTCCATTCACTGCATTTGAGCTTGAGCTGATCAGGAGGTCTCCGCCTTGCAGTGAAGCAAAATGTCGACGATGAAGTACTACTGCAAATAATCTCCAACTATATCAACGTACTGTTTCTATTCTTCCCCCCACAGTTTGAGCCATGGATGTGTACATTTGCTTACGGGCCTCCCCAAGGCAACTCAACATCGCAGTTCGGGGATCACATGGCAACATCAATCAACTCTTTTGGAGGAGCGTAGTGCAGTATAGGCGATTTTAATAGCATGACACCAAGTTCAAACAAAAAGGGAGGGCGGCCTTTCGGTTGCATGCCGCCACTGCCTTAGCTCACTTAGTGGATACAGTGGACTAATAGACTTGGGATTCTCAGGAGCTCGATATACATGGACAAACAGGAGGCAAGGGCAAGGCAATGTCAAGGAGCGACTCGACTGGGGCGTAGCTAACATCAAATGGCATGAGCTCTTTCAGAAGGCCACAATTGAGCATCTGACGACCTCAGCTTCAGATCATATCCCATTGNATAGGCGATTTTAATAGCATGACACCAAGTTCAAACAAAAAGGGAGGGCGGCCTTTCGGTTGCATGCCGCCACTGCCTTAGCTCACTTAGTGGATACAGTGGACTAATAGACTTGGGATTCTCAGGAGCTCGATATACATGGACAAACAGGAGGCAAGGGCAAGGCAATGTCAAGGAGCGACTCGACTGGGGCGTAGCTAACGTCAAATGGCATGAGCTCTTTCAGAAGGCCACAATTGAGCATCTGACGACCTCAGCTTCAGATCATATCCCATTGCTGTCGAACACTGTAGGGGAAGAAGCAGTCAAGCCACGAATCTTCAGACTTGCAGAAATGTGGCTCTGAAAACCCTCTTGCTTGCAAGTCATAAAGGAAGTGTGGAGGAGTCATACAGGATCACCAATGTTCGAATGAAGCTGAAAATAGTGGAAAAAAAAGAGCTTTGAGAAAGTGGAACCGCGAAGTATTTAGGCATGTTCAGTCAAAGATCAAGAATCTCACTCAAGCTTTGGAAGAGGCCCAGCAAGCTGAACCAACAGTCAGCAACTTAGAACAAGAGGCACAGCTTGCAATGGAACTCAATGAAAACCTCAAGCCTGAAGAGTTGCTCTAGAGACAAAAGTCGAGAGCAATCTGGCTGACAAGCACAGACCTGAATACATGCTTCTTTCACCTGTGGACGATCGTCAACCTTCAGCCACATGCTTCTTTAGGAGGACTAGGCTTCCGCAAAATGGCTGAACAAAATGAGGCCTTGGTCTCAAAGCAAGCTTGGTCTGTAGTGCAAAACTATCAGAAGCCTCATATCTAGCTACTAAAAGCCAGGTATCCCAAGCATAAGCCATTTCTTGCGCACAAGCCACCAGCCAAAGCATCAAACTTCTGGAAGAGGTTATGCAAAACACACTGCTACATGGTAGGAGAAGGGACCTCCATAAACATATGGACAGTTCCTAGGGTGCCAAACAATCCTCAGTTTAAAGCTCTGCCCTGATCAGGTGCACACAAAAGCGTCCAGTGGGTATGTGAACTCATCGACCTAGATACTCACTCACACCTGGAATGAATCCCTCCTGCAGACATTCTTCAGTTCAGAGACAACCTCAAACATCTTCGCAATAAAGAGCCCACAAGTTCCTCAGCTAGATACCTACATCTGGTCAGCCGCAAGGAATGAAGTCTTTACCACTAAATCAGCCTGAAGATTGGAGCAGCAAAACTCCCACAACATCCTCTAATGACGTCAGGGGAATGGAAGCAGCCGTGGCGTTCACAAATCCATGAAAGACACAAGATACTGCTCTGGACAATACTTGGAAAAGCGTTGCCAACATATGATGTTCTTAAGACGAGACTTCCCATCAGCAGCACCACATGCCCTCTATGCCACCGGCAAGATGAAACACTGTTACATGCTTTCATTCGCTGTCTAGTTTCTATCATTATATGAGCAAACCTGCCAATCCCAATGAGAACTTATGAGTTTCAATCTCACAGTATGCTAGATTGGATTAAACTGATACGAGGCATCCACTCTAACTTGCAGGTCAGTGCAGAACAGCAGCAACGAATCATTCTCCAAGCAGTTATCACCATGGACTACATCTGGCAGCTGAGAAACAAGAACAGACTGGAAGAACAAGTCATTGAACCACTGCAGGAAGTGGAAGCCATCAACACCAGGATTCATGGGCATGGCTACGGAAGTGCAACTCCCCTGATCTCTCCTCATGGGAGATGCCAATTAGATAGTATCTATTCTCTTATGATGCAGCTTATTGCCAACCCAGCTCGTTCTTAGCTGTCGTTTGTACAGATTGTCGACGCTCACTGCAACATGCTTGGATCTTCAAAGAAGATTCCTCATCCCCTTTTGAAGCGGAGCTTAAAGCTGCAACGTACGCCATCCAATGTGCTTGGGTTGTTATTGATGGACTCCTCTCAACAGATGACTTCCATTAGCAGCATTTATACCCCGACGTTTGGAACAGCCAGAGACTTCTTAGCGCTATTCCAATTCTGGACCGTAAATCATAAGCCATGGCCCCACAATCTTGCCCAATGGGCTTCCATTTGTAATTTAACAGGGCCTATCAACACCTCATCCACCCCACAAGAATGCTACACCTGGGAAGATGAGATGTTACAGACCCAATAAACTATCGTATGGTTTTAGGAATGGATTACCTTTCAAATCAAAAAAAGAAGAATAGCTTGAGCCCAACAGACCAACCTAGCAAGCGTTGGAAGATTTCTTTCTTCACATTCAATTCGGCGGAGCAACAGTCGAACTGATGTCTAGCTTGCAGTGTACATACCTTAAAACCGAAATAAAGAAACTGTTAATAGATCCGGGGGCCGAGCCCTAAATGAAGACGGTTTAGAAGATTCGGGGGTCTCTTCAAATATTTCAACGTATGTTTTAAATTCAATGGGAGATGAATCCTTGGCAAGCGTAATGAGCTTAATGGGATACTGAGCATACATGCTCCCTTTGGCTTGGCAAGACATGCATAACCCTTGGGATGAGAGTGCACGTAGTGAAGTAGTCGGTGAGAATGCCCGATCATTTCAACATTGGAAGGATTAAACAATATCGATATAAGGTTAATCTTCAATTAGTATTATGACATTTATAGCGCATATTTGCCCTCTGTATACAGTGGGCCTCCAAAATCGATGAAGCATACGCATAGGAAAGTTGTTGCAAGCCATAATCCCATGTCACAAAGTCAGATGAGAATATTTTGGGAGAGAATATAAGATACATGAATACCATTAATTATCGATTTTAAACTTTTTAGATTCAATGTACACGTATCTCTCCCGTCATCATTTGGGTCATTTTGAAATGGGATGCTGATCGTTCAAGATTTTTTTTATCATCTGGACAGAAGCCGAGAAGACAGATAGAACCGATCGAGCAGAAGGACGAGGATCCAACTCGAAAATGGATCTGGATAGCGTGGATGCGCTCTCGTGGTAATTGAACACGCTTTTTAAGCAAGTGTGTGGACATTGCTTTCGAGCTGTCAGGGCACCCACTTTGTAGGGTGGGAGTTGTTGGATCCCGAAGTCCCACTGAACATCGCATTTCTCCGTTCTGCCAAGAGTTGAGTGTGTTCCTCATCCTGTCGAGGGATCATAACCGATAGACCTCTGATGGGAAGGGGTGGTGGCCCCATCCTTCCCCTACACCCACTTTCCATTTTAAAATTTTCATTTTTTTAAAAAATTTTCATTTGATATATATTCAATATTTTAATAGTAAAACAGTATAGAGTAGAAGTGATCTTATCAATTAAGGACAACTGGGAGAAACATTTAGGATGAATACCAAGGGATAACAAAAGTGGGCCACGTCTGATCCCATTCGTAGAATGTCAGTGATTAGTAAGACAATCCAATGGATATAATCAAATCAAAAACAAAATTATTCTAATTAATTATTTTCTCTGTTTAAAAATGTGAATATGTGACTTCGTAATTAAGAGTAATTAGGTCCGAATTATCCCAAATATTTCCATGCTTCTTCCTTGTGTATGCCCAAAAGCCATAACAAAGCAAGTTGCCTGCCTGTGTGTGGGATATCTCCGCTGTCCTCTCTCTTCATCAAATGGCTACACTTCTTTCTTTCGAAGGGACATCGAAATTTGGCAAGAAAAAAGAATTGCCCACTCGGGCAAGTACGAGGAATATGAATCCATGACCTTGATCGAGACAGAAGCTCAGGCCATTTGGAATGTCAAATAACAAATGTATGTGGTCTTTATTAGTTTAGACGCAGATGTAGGCCAATGGTCCCCTCCATTTAATCAGTGCATTCGAGATTATTTTAAAGTCAAAGACTCAGTCCAAAAACGATGTACACACGTACCAACTGCCGGATATTTTTTCTCTCTTAGTGAGTGGCGCAATGAACACGGCAAGATATATATCGCCCACAATCCTAACCTGATTAGGGTTAGAGAAATGCTGATGATCTCAAGAAAACAACAGGCAGGACTATGACCCGTTGCAGTTGGGTGCTATAGATAGTGTGATGCGGCCCCGTGCACCACGAAGAGCTTTCACTCAGTGAAATAGATTTGTTGCATTAGACACACGTAATGAAAACCCCGGCCGGTTCCAAATCCCAAACTAATCTAATCCGATACACTTAACCTGAGGTTGCTTTTCGAGAAGGGACTATAGAATATTGGTGTCTTATCTCATTAGCAACCCCCCAAAAAAAAGTGGTGTAATATCACGATGATGCAACTCAACGCGATATGTGAGAACTTTATAATTATGCGCAATTATCTTAAGACCTTTATGTGCATATATATATATATATATATATATGTTCATACATACATACAAATGTATACATGGCAACTCATGTATGAAGAAGCCAACTGATAACTCCATGGAAATTATTTCCTAGGCCTTTCATAAATTTAATTGCAAGTGATAGCGCTTCATACTTTTAGTTTACTTTGAGGTAAACTGGTGCCCTAATTAGATGTTGTCATCACGAATTGATAGGTGTTAATTAATTTTGGGTAGAGTTTAAATTGAACTCGTGGATGGATGGGACACATTTCCATCTAAAACTATATATTGGCAGGTAGTGGTACATAAATATATAATAAATTCGCAACTTTTTTTCTTAAATTTCCAATATAGAATCGTATTTCCTACATTCATCCTCACGGAGTAACATAATCCACTCTACTACATGCCATTAAATGCCCGCTATCAACAACTATCTATGAACCATGTATTCTTCTTTCGATTTCAAATGAAAGGCACAAACAACTTAATTATCATAAGTTAGGCAAAGTTCTTTCGTAATCAGGATTAATGTCAACTGACTATAAGTCTACTTTTTTTTTTCCAAACTCGAGTAAAGTGAGATGCAAGTACACTAACTCTGATATCAAGTTGAGCTTGCTAGGAGGTTTGTAAGAGATCTAGTGCATTCCCACCTAAAAAAAATAAGTCGGTAGGCAGCAGTAGTACACAATTATCTTATATGCCTACAATTTTTATCTTAATTTTTCAATATTTAAAATTGTATTTTCTACCATTTATATTATTATGTTTCATCGTTTAGCACCTGTTGGTTGATTTGATTTGTATGTTCTCTCGCAAAATTTTAGATTTGGGGGAAATCATATGCTGCAGAACATATTCGAACATGTTCCAAAACGAAAGACTTGGGGGGCTTTCTATTTAGAGTAGGTTGAAAATTTCATCTCTAAGAGATGTGCACTATCCATTAATTTCATCCCAACCCCATTTTGTGCGTCGACTTCATCTCTCTATACATCATATTTCTCTTTATAGTACACATAAATCAATGAAATCCTTACTAAACATTTAGAAAAAAAAAAACCTCCCCGATCAACATTAGGCTAATTCTTCCGTCAAATAATCTGTCTAATTTGAACGGAAAAGGTGATGAGCATTAATTTATCTATCTTCTTCACCCTCGACGAACTTGTTTGTGCAGCAGACCTACTCTCGAGCTTCCCTAAACTCACCGAGTATGTCGAGAAGGACACTCGGCGGTAATCCCATCCTCCTCTTCCCTTAAAGGCTCCTTTGGATACCTAGGCCCCAAAACATTATTACTCGAGAACTTGCTGAGCAAGGTCGACGTTTTGAGGGCTTGGATGCGTACACTTGTGAGAGAGGTATCCCTTTTACTCGTAATTTGATAATGAATCATTAGCTCTATTATTGATAAAGAAGAAGGCTCCTTTTCCTATGCTCTCTCCCTCTCTTCCTCGTCCTTCATCTAACTTGTTCGTTTACGGCATCGAACATACTCTCGAGCTTGTTTTGTTATGTACAGCGAGAAGACAGTTGGTCACTTCCTCCTCTCCTGAAGGCTCTTATTTCTCTCTTCCTCCTCCTCCATCGAACTCGTTTTGGACATCAGACAATATTGTTAAACTCTCCCGAGTAATGAGACTTGAAGAAGAAGAAAATTATATAAGAGGAGTGAAGGAGAGGTAGAATAAATATTATTATGTCATAGATAGCGCAAAAAGAACCAAGGAATCGAATCGAACCATGAACTAAACCTAACTTAAAAGAATTGGTTCGATGGAGACAAACCAATGCATATGCAGCGTGGTTATTTTAGTTGAAACTGTACAGTTAATCACTAAGTTCAAAAAGTTCAGTTAACCGATTTNAAGGCTCTTATTTCTCTCTTCCTCCTCCTCCATCGAACTCGTTTTGGACATCAGACAATATTGTTAAACTCTCCCGAGTAATGAGACTTGAAGAAGAAGAAAATTATATAAGAGGAGTGAAGGAGAGGTAGAATAAATATTATTATGTCATAGATAGCGCAAAAAGAACCAAGGAATCGAATCGAACCATGAACTAAACCTAACTTAAAAGAATTGGTTCGATGGAGACAAACCAATGCATATGCAGCGTGGTTATTTTAGTTGAAACTGTACAGTTAATCACTAAGTTCAAAAAGTTCAGTTAACCGATTTAAAGTACTGAACTATTTTTTAAAATAAATATTTTAGATATAGGTTCTTTTATCATTATCTAGCATGCTTTCCACCAATTTATTCTAAATTTTGTCCCGAATAAATTCACTAGTCTTGGTCTTTCGTATTTAATTGTCTTTAGTTAAAATTTCTATGATTTTTATATTTTTTTCCTTTTGTTATTTTATATAACTTTCGATTTACTTGGTTTCAATATCATTTTTATTTTGTTTCAATTCAGTTTATATTTAATTGACACTTTTTTATTATTTTTAAGAAAAGATATATGAACGGTTAATCGAATCATGGAATTTGTTTTAAATAATTCGGTTTGATAAATGTGTAATAGTTATGATTCGGATAGTATAATGTTATGGTAGTATAATGCCAAAACTAAACTGAACAATTTTAACGGTTGAATAAGATTTGGTTCGGCAAATTGAACCATGAGCATCCAGAGAGACATAAGGAATGAAAAAAAAAACAATTTTAATCTTTGAAATTGTCTGGGACCTATTTGATAGGACTAATTTTAAACATTTGAGAATGTTAGTGTAGAAAAATGTGAGGACGGAATTGATGAACAAAATGATCAAATTGATGTGTATAAGGAGTAAACTTATGTGTAGATAGATGGAAGAAATTGATATGGACAGAATTAATGTGTAGAAAGATCAATTTGGTAAGTAGGCACAGAATTAACGTGTGCAGAAGGACGGAATTGATGTATAAAATAACCAAATTGATTCGTAGGATAATCCAATTAATATTTCGAATGAACGAAAATGATATAGAGAATGGGATTTAGACAAAATGGATGGAAAATATATCATTTATGAACCAAATAATCAATTTACTCATTTATTTATGTACATATCACATTTGCAAGTTATTTCGTATGACGTCTCAATGGTGAATACATATTTAGCATAAATGTTTGTGTCAAAAAGTAAGTTCTACAATAATGATATGATTTGAGTAGAATTCACACATTAATGTCCTCTTTTACTCGAGACAAAAATGCTATCGATTTAATATAAAAAAATTAATTTAATTTTTATTAATGAAATCACTTTCTATGATGTAATTGTAATTTGTTTTTTTTTTGACGTCTATCTATTGCGGTTGACTATATATTAATCATTGCTATTTCGCATATAAAAAAATGCATTCATTTATTATTTAAAAAAAAACAACTTTATTTGCAGGGCAATCACAAACACGCGCTTACATGTCCCCCTAGGAAACCTCAGCCCCACATATTTTCCTCTCGAGAGAGTGAATACAATGCAGAGTCCCAAGGCCAAATTATTGGTTATTTTCCCGACAAGGGCACTGGCATGTACATATACTTGTTCCTTGGTGGTATACCTACGGTAAAAGGGAGCAATTTTTTTGTGATTATAGAGACCATTCCTGAATGGATTGGGTGATTGGGTGTTCGCCACGTCGAGTGCCACGTGCAACTTCTGTCATGGGTCATATGTAAATTATTTTACATGAGGGGGACCATACCGTACAACCCCATACTTGGGATCGGACCTGAAGGAACAAGTACACTGCGATGTTCTCATAGAAGCCTAGGTTTCACTTTGACGGTGAGGGGCTCCGCCATTTCGCTGGACAGCCTGAGCACCTCGCAGAGATCCACGGGTTCCGGACCGGCTTGGACCCACTCGAACTCGTGCAACAGACATGCGGTCCAATAGTGCGCCGTGGTCAGCCCCAGTGCCTTCCCAGGGCAGACCCTCCGACCAGATCCGAACGGGGCCAGCCTGAGATCCGAACCAAATACGGAGAACTGCACGCCCGCATCTCCGGACACGAACCTCCCTGGTCTGAAGCTCAGTGGGTCGTCCCAGACTCCCGGGTCCCTCGTGATGGCCCACATGTTGACCATCGCCGTAGTGCCGGCGGGCACGTGGTAACCGTCTACGATGGTGTCTGCGACCGCTAATCGGGCCCACGACAGGAGCGGACCGGGAGGGTGGAGCCTTAGGACTTCCTTGACGACCGCCTGCAGGTAAACCAAGGATTGAAGATCAGATTCGACCAGCAGCCTCGATCTTCCCACGACCCGGTCGAGCTCCTCTTGGACCTCGGATTGGATTTCAGGGTGCAGCACCATCCTCGCCAGGATCCACTCTATCAGAACGGCCACGGTGTCCGTTCCTCGGAATATCATCTCCTGTGCTCAATAAATTATCAAACGAATATCAATTTCAACATTCACATCACATCAAGTCCTCGTCAAATTCACTCTGCGCCGAAGAACATTTTATGAAATTTCCTTACCCAAAGTACCGCGATCATATCTGAAACGGCTAGTTTATCGGGTCCCTTGAGGGAGAGTAGTACGTCCACGAAGTCTTGGCTCTGCGGGCAATGATTTCTCCGGTCCCGGTGCTCCTTGATGATCCGGCCTATAAACGTATTCACTCTGGGGACCAGCCTCGTGCACTGGAACCGCACCTTCTGGAGGTCCAGTGCCGTGAGACATGGAACATGGTCGGACCAGTTCAACTTCCCCAACAGCTGATAGCCCTCTTCCACCAAGCCCTTTAGTTCATCGGCCTCTTCAGTACTCGACTGGAGGTCGTACTCCCGCCCGAATACGGAGCTCATCATGTGGTTGAGCGACGCGCACTTGAGGATGTCACGTGGCCGGAACCTGTCCCCATCGAAGCCGTGTATCATCGTTATCATCTGCATGGCAAGCACGCTCCTCCGGGCCTCCGAGTTCGTAATCTGCCTTGGGCAAAAGAGGTGTGTGGCTGCAATTCGACGCAGGGTTCGCCAGTATGCGCCATAGGGGGCGAACCCTATCGCTCGGTGGAATAGGAGTCTGTAGGCTGACTCCTTGACTGGCCGATCAGCGAAGTGTGGACTACTGAGAATCTCCCTAGCGACGTCAGGATTGCACGTGATGATCACCCGGGTTTCGCCGAGGCTGAAGGCCATAAGCCGCGTCGCAGAGGACCGCTCGGCCGCTCTGGCGAGCTTTTGGTGGGCCAGGCCTGACATGAGGTCCATGCTACCAAGAAAAGGCACTCCCCGAGGGCCAGGGATGATGGGCCCGGCCCGGCCGATGCCACACCCGACCCTCCAGCGCCAGTGCCGTCCCCAGGCAGGGCCACCCGGGTGGGACCAATAGGTCAAGGCGAGACTGAGCCACGCCAGGCAGAGGACGACAAGGAGAGTGGCGACGTTTCCGGAAGACAAAGGGATGAGCTTGGAGGCAAGAGCTACAACCCACAAGCTCTCTATCTGTGCGTGAGTTTCCATGCGGCTTGCTGCAGTGAGAACTCCTTATCGATTGAGAAGGGCCTGAGGGTGATGAGAGGTAGATCCTTGGAGTGCTTTCCTTCTTTTGGGTTTAAAATATGAAGGTCGGGGATGGGTTTATATAGAGAAGTTGGAGAGAAGCTTAAACCTTAAAAGCACAAGCTGCAGGAGCAGAGGCACGGACTCAGCCGGTTATATAAATTTAAATACAATAAAGGGAAAAAAAACCCCATCACATTTAAGGAAATATTCCGATTGGGGAATGCCAGGCATGGAACAGTATCACCCTCGAGACAGACTAAACCAGTTAAGTTGATCACACTTCTACCCGAGAGTTGCAGTAGATACAGTGTCACAAATCGATTTATCTCTTATGACTTTAAGTGTTTTTATTTATTTATAAGTTATGAGAATTTTAACCTTATATAGAAAGGATGTGAATAAATAAGAAAATATAAAGGATTTGAATGCCAGAGCGTTGACATGGTCTTCGACCGACGTATGACGGACGCGGCCCAAGTGTCCGTAACAATCGAATCCGAAGGCAAGTGGACTCTAGATTTTTTTAGTCATTCTTGAGGCAACAGTGGGGAAGCACTCTGTTCATCAAAACCATCGCTTTCACGAAAAAAGAAGACGTATTGGAAAGCACTCACGTATATTGGGACGGGGACGGCAATGAGAGTGCTTTCTTGTCCTTGCCCCAGCACCAACGGCTTCTTCTCATTAAACCACGCGTTACACCTCAGCCCTATTGCCTGACCTCTGTCATTGTCAAAGTGCGCTCTATTGTTCGTATAGTTATCCATTGGTGAAAAATATCTTACACTGATCCAAGATTGTAGATCCACCTAATCATATTCAGGATTCGCCATTGATTTGGAGATTATGCTGCGATGCGATGGTGGCGCTTATCGCTGCGATGACCTGTAGTTGCTAATCCTCAGTCACCTCGCTAGTTCTTGGGGGCAGCTAAATTCACGATCTTACAAATTACCCATAAAATATAAACACGTCCGATTCACATATGCTGATCCTCGGACAGGAGTTACCCATATGGCAAGGACCCGGATAGCTTTTAGCCCGACTGAAGGCGGTCCACCTGTGACCAAGAAGTTGCACCTGGGAAGGCTGTTTTCTTCCGATTGATGCAGCATCATACATGGAACGGTTATTATCTCGACACCTGAAGTTTTCCACTCTCCCTGCGAGCTTGGTTTCCGATCATGTTACATCCCAGTTGATGGTGCTTCGCCGCCCGGATATTATGGATACCTGCGACTGCTAGCAAGTTGAATATGTGTGTGTCCACCTTCAAGAAGGATGATCACATAGGGCAGTACAAGATCATCCAGCTGAACCGACTGAGCTTTTGCCCATTCTGGTTGGTATCTCCTATGTTACCCTTGTTCGCTTTGAGCATAGCATCCCAATTTTTATTTCCCCCCCGTCTTCTTCCAATGAATCCCTTAACCTGGAAAGTCAGTCATAAATTTGATCGAAGCGATCATTTCCATTGAAATCGTATGACACCGGTTGGCATATATTATCATGGGAAACAGTTGGGGGAAAGGCCCATGGAGCCCCAGGGGCTTTGGGCCAGGCCCAGCAGGTCAGAAGTGAGGGAGAAAGAGTGTTACAAAATAGCCATGACTGATTCACGTCCAGCTCAAATAATCAGTATACTCTCCTGCCATATGTTCTGAGTTGGAGAGAGAGAGAGAGAGAGGGGCTGAATGAAGTCAGTTACACGACCAAATCATCGTTGTGGTTGGTTTTCTTGAAAATTTATGGCTGATCGTGTGGCTTTGGTCTTTCCGTTGGATCAACTTGAGGCAATCCTCACCTTTAACTGCCCCGCCGGTCCTAATCATCCTCAGCCGCAGAGGATCTCCATCCCATCCGTGGACAGGACGGACGGCTTATGGTTTTCTACTTGGCTGCTGCCTCGGAAAGTAGTCGCCCTTTTTGTGTCCTGGAGGACCAAAGCATCTCCTGCGGCCGTGTCCTGTCGGATCACTTAATCTCTCAGTTAGCAGAGAAATTTTGGAGATTTGCTTTGCCCCTCAATGGTTCTCTTCTTGGGCGCAGTTCACTCCACTCCTAGAATGGCTCTCTTGGCTCCAGTCTACCGCTCCGCTCCTGCAGCCTCAATCATGAGGCCCAGGTTCTCTGCTCCGAGAAGACCGGCGCTTCGTGCTTCTCTCAGCTCCGGTGATTCCTCCGACACGTTCCTCATTGAGTTGGTGTAACTGTTCTTTCGCAAGTATGGATTTGTCATTTCCTAGATTGACCCGTCTTGGATCTTCCGGTAGGGGTATTGTACTCTGATCACCTATAGAAGTTCTTGAGCTAGCGTACACTTTAATTTTTCATTCCGTTGTCGTTTTTCCTGTTCGATTGTAATCCATTACTCTGAGGATTTATGTCGAGGAATTTGAGGTTATTGGTATTTAGTTCGTAAACAACGGTGGAGCTAGGAGCTAGTGTTGATCTCCATATGAGATGAGGGGGAAGAGATGGAAAGACAAGAGTATTCTGAGTTTTATTGAAAATCACGAGCTTTTTGAATTGATTCCACTCCGTTGCCAGTATCTTCTTGTCATGAGCTTATAGTTCTGGGTCAGTAACAGTGTGAATGTGTTTCAGGTTCCATCTCTGGAAATGACGCAAGTAGAGGATCTTTACCGGATGAGCAATCTGAAATAATCTTCATGGGGACTGGAACTAGTGAAGGTATTCCGCGTGTGAGCTGCTTGACTAATCCGTTGAAGAAATGCCCAGTATGACCTATGAGCACATTTGCATCAGCAGACAAACATGTTCTGTTCATTAAATGAGGGTATCATAATAGTAAGTGAATGGTCCTGTCTCTGCTGCAGGTGTGCTGGAAAGCTATTGAACCGGGGAGCAAGAATAGGAGACTTAACACTGGCATTCTCATTCGTCATGCTAGACCAAATGGAAAAAGTAGCATTCTTATAGATGCTGGCAAGTAAGTGAAAGTGGAGGGAAAATAGCTCTACTAATGATAATGTATCTTGATTCGCCTGGTGATCTTTTCTTTCAAAGATCATAGATGCTATGCTTTTTTAAGGTCACACAAGCACTTTTGATCAGTATAGCATTTATGGAGCACGTTTTCATTTTTGTATGCAGATTTTTCTACCATAGTGCCCTTCGTTGGTTCCCTGCATACGGGTTAGTCTTCTACTAGTTGATTTCTTGAATCACATTCATATCTTCCATGAAATTAGTAAAATATTCTAAGTTGGTTCAACTGAAAGAATACTCCCCTAAAGCATTGTATATTCCTTATCAGATGTTGATAAATAGGCAGAGATATTATACCAATGCAGTGATTGAAATGTAGTGTTGAGCAAAGAATAATGCGTATTGAAAACCTTTTCTTTCTCCTGAAACTTTTCCTCAGAATTAGGTATTTTCCTTTTTTCTTTTTCCACTTTCCATAAATACTACTGGGTGGACACAATAATTTGGTGACTGTCACTATGAAGTACATTTGTTCCTTGATTAAGAAAACAGTGAAAGCACAAAGTCGTATAGACTCAGTGATATTAATCTTTTATAAGTTATTTGCCTTTTTTCTGGGGTTCGTTTATAAATAACTAGTTGCGTTTATGTCAGGATAAGAACAATTGATGCGGTTATTATTACTCATTCTCATGCTGATGCTATTGGAGGTCTCTGAAAACTTTCTAGTGTTTTCGCTTCACTGGTGTGAGCAGAAAGTGACTTCTTTCAATTCTCCATAGGTCTTGATGATCTTCGTGATTGGACCAACAATGTTCAACCCCACATTCCAATATATGTAGCAAAACGTGATTTTGAGGTGTGCTGCTAATTCTCTAGCTTGTTTAGTGGTGAAGATCATTTCATTATTTTTTTCAGTATGCACATGCACATGAGCCGAGCGGACTCTATCTAATGAATTATGAGTTCAATACATCCTGTTTAACAGAAAGATGGATATTCCTTGCTCATTATCAGTTCAATCAAGGTTTTTTGGCCTCAAGCTTAACTCTGAGTCATTGTTGACAGGCTTGAGCTATACTCAATTTCCAATGATCCATAGTGATGCCTGCTAAGATTAAAGTTTGCTGGTCGACTCAAACATGATATCTACTGAAATAATAGATGTATGAATGCCACAAATTTGGGGATTGTAATTTCTGGTGTAAATAATGTGCCAACCAATAATGTATGATTGATAGGGGCTGTAACCTAGCTGGGCTTTCTCTGGAGCTCAAATAAATCAGACAAATTTAGTAGTAATCAAGTTGAGCTTTAGTAGCTTTGTGCGCGACTCAGATCTATAGTAGATATTGAAAAAAACCTCAGGCTATAGTCAGATTTTAACTGAGGGTTTGTGTTGGTGACTCTAGCGTTGTTGATATGACATTTTCTTTTACCCTTCTTCTAACTTTAGAGAAAATGATCTTTTCATTTTTTTTTTTACACGCTTTACCTCTGTCAATTGAGTAGCTTATGTTCAATCTGTTAAAATAATGTCAGGTAATGAAGAAAACACATTATTATATAGTTGACACAAGCGTCATTATACCTGGTGCTGCTGTCTCGGAGCTTCAGTTTAACATCATAACGGAGGAGCCATTTGTCATACATGATATGATGGTCAGATAAATAATATGCTACCTCTGTAATTTCTTCAAGTTATTAATTTTCTTTTCATGTATGTAGGTCCTCTATAATTTATATTGCTTTGATATTTAGGATGCCTTATGGATCCATGGAATTATGTACTTCATTGATCATACTGTTTAGCAATTATGCACTTCTTCCATTGAAATGACATGTTACAGTTTCCTGACTCTATGCTGATACCTTTTTTTCATGCTTCAGTTCACTCCTTTACCAGTATGGCATGGTCAGGGTTATCGTTCCCTTGGTTTTCGTTTTGGCAACATTTGTTATGTTAGGTGAAGATTCTCTTAACCGTGTTGGTGGTCTTTTGACTAGCAAATATGATATGTTGCTTCAATTTTTAACTCTGTTGTGTACAATTCCATGCAGTGATGTTAGTGAAATACCTGAAGAAACTTATGCCCTTCTTAAGGATTGCGATCTCCTGATTCTGGTGCTCTTTCTTCTTTTGGTCTGGTTCTTATTCATTAAAATCGCAAAAGTTGGAACGATAAACTGATGGACTTATTGATTATGTAGGATGCTTTAAGGCCGGACCGGTCCTCTTCAACGCATTTTGGACTGCCCAGGGTAAGCTGAATATATGCATATGTCAATATAGCTCAACACCTAGCAATCGAGGAAAATTCAAGTCTCTTTTAGACAGCTGACAAATCTTTTAACAAAAACTGTCAAAAAGTGAACTATTAGTGGATATTGACTTAAGATCTGCTATCTCCTTCCAGGCCTTGGATGAAGTGCGGAAAATCCGACCAAAGCGCACGCTTTTCACCGGTATGCTGCTGATGTGCTGATGTCTATCCAAATTGAATCCAAATGCTCTTTGTTATCTTTTCCCCTGCTCCGTTACCTCTTTACAATCAGAAATTTCTGACCCTTTATGCAATCTACTTCCGTGCTTCTAATATGATCAAGGTATGATGCATCTGATGGACCATGATGTCGTGAACGAAGATCTTAGGAAATTGATGGAGACGGAGGGTCTTGACATACAGCTGAGTTACGATGGTCTCCGTGTCCCTATTACCCTTTGAGTTTTTCTTTACCAATCTTCAATTTGGTCATTGCTTAATGGCATTCAAATGCAAAGAAGATCCACATCTACCATTGTTAAATATTCTTTGTCAGGGAAGATGAAATCTGAGTGCCTTTGTTTCCATTCAATGCCCCCACTAAGTACTGTAAAAGGAAACCTTTTTTCTCTATAGAAATAGATGAAGTATTCGAGCAATTTTACATGTTAACTTATAGGGTTTATTTCATTGGTTGAGCAATTGGATATTCATGGCCATGTTAGGTTGGGGAAGACGCACATGAGCTGTAAAACGATCGTACCTCCGCTTATCTTCTCCCTCCTCTCTCCCCCTTCTCGCGCTCGGTGGCCTCTGTAAGTGTTGTACTCCCTGCTCTGTGAAAAGTGATCATTTGAAGGCTCCCAAAATTCCTAGACCTTCTGGCCCCAATTATCGATTTGGCTGCTTGGTCTGCAGAAGTTCAATTTTGAGTCGGTGGAACCGTAGAACTGCTATTATCAATTCATGTAGCGGACCTCAGCTCATGGAACTGTGAGGACTCCAAAACCCCAACCCACTGCAACTTCTCCGCCCACGTCTTGGAGTAGTAAAATTCTCTGAGGATTGAAGCTGCAATTTGTTGGTAATATCTTTAATGGCATGGAGATCGATACTCTGATTCCTGGTTGACAAATGGTAGCATTTGGGGTAGTTGAATTCGAGCCAGAAGTTACCGTTTCTTTGCAGGTTTTGCCATACTGTTGCAACTATAACTTGGACTAATCGTAACTGGGTTCAGTTGATTAGTACTTCAATTACCTTAAAAGGATTATACTCAAAGCACTGGCGAAGAAAGTTGATCCTTTTTGTTGGCCGATTAGTATCAGCAAGGTCCTTTTTGAATATCAGAATCTCTATTTGGTGGAAAGATCTGTGGAGGATTTCAGAGGTGTGGAGAGCATAGCTGGGGAAAAATGGATATGTTTCAGAATGCACCAGCCAGGATCGGAAGGAATGGGGGAAATAAAACGGTAAATCCACAGAGCAATGATGTTGGCGGAGCTGCATCAGATGGATCCAAAGCAATATCTGAACCAAGTCATCAAATAAATTCATAAAACTCTCGAGCTCCTTCATAGGGCTTGATAGAAATTCTCAGGTCAGAGAGCTCGACAGCATGGTCAAGTTATGAAGGAAGTGCAATATTCGGGATCCATTCAAGGTCCTTAAAGTGGGTGATGGTTATGCCCTCATGTTGTTCATTCGCAAGAGATGATCCAAACAGTTGTATAATTGAAAATCAGATCACTAAAGGGAAGACTGATGCATTCAAGGTAAAGTTCTGTACCATGATAAATGCTCCCATCTGTTTATATGCCCTTTTGTTTCTATCCTCCTGATCTTTGAACTTCTAATGCTCCTTGCGGGGTTTGCGTAGACATCTACTGGAATAACTTGAACAGACGTTTTGTGACGAAGTTGAATCTTCCGGGAAAATCAGAGCAGCATCCGCTGCAGTAAGTTCTACTCTACTGCTCTGGCGCCTTTGGTCGCATGGAATATACTTGCTTGAGGATAAGAGGCAGCCTGCGCTGTCCCATAAAAGCATGGTTGCATTTACTCATTGATCCATNCCACGTCTTGGAGTAGTAAAATTCTCTGAGGATTGAAGCTGCAATTTGTTGGTAATATCTTTAATGGCATGGAGATCGATACTCTGATTCCTGGTTGACAAATGGTAGCATTTGGGGTAGTTGAATTCGAGCCAGAAGTTACCGTTTCTTTGCAGGTTTTGCCATACTGTTGCAACTATAACTTGGACTAATCGTAACTGGGTTCAGTTGATTAGTACTTCAATTACCTTAAAAGGATTATACTCAAAGCACTGGCGAAGAAAGTTGATCCTTTTTGTTGGCCGATTAGTGTCAGCAAGGTCCTTTTTGAATATCAGAATCTCTATTTGGTGGAAAGATCTGTGGAGGATTTCAGAGGTGTGGAGAGCATAGCTGGGGAAAAATGGATATGTTTCAGAATGCACCAGCCAGGATCGGAAGGAATGGGGGAAATAAAACGGTAAATCCACAGAGCAATGATGTTGGCGGAGCTGCATCAGATGGATCCAAAGCAATATCTGAACCAAGTCATCAAATAAATTCATAAAACTCTCGAGCTCCTTCATAGGGCTTGATAGAAATTCTCAGGTCAGAGAGCTCGACAGCATGGTCAAGTTATGAAGGAAGTGCAATATTCGGGATCCATTCAAGGTCCTTAAAGTGGGTGATGGTTATGCCCTCATGTTGTTCATTCGCAAGAGATGATCCAAACAGTTGTATAATTGAAAATCAGATCACTAAAGGGAAGACTGATGCATTCAAGGTAAAGTTCTGTACCATGATAAATGCTCCCATCTGTTTATATGCCCTTTTGTTTCTATCCTCCTGATCTTTGAACTTCTAATGCTCCTTGCGGGGTTTGCGTAGACATCTACTGGAATAACTTGAACAGACGTTTTGTGACGAAGTTGAATCTTCCGGGAAAATCAGAGCAGCATCCGCTGCAGTAAGTTCTACTCTACTGCTCTGGCGCCTTTGGTCGCATGGAATATACTTGCTTGAGGATAAGAGGCAGCCTGCGCTGTCCCATAAAAGCATGGTTGCATTTACTCATTGATCCATTTTAGGTTGGATTGTTCCTTCAGATTTATGTCTCTGCCAATTCCATTTGTTGCCCTTCAGAGAAACCATGTGGTTCTGGAGTGGGAAAACAGAGCAATTTCTAAAACTAGAAATATTAAACCGGGCATAAAATCATTTGACCCGGTTATGATTCGGCCCGTTTACTTAATAAAACAATTCGGTTACGGGTCATAGTTCAAACATGTATGAACCTGCTTAAATAGTTCATAAGCGGGCCAGTTCACAGCTCGAGCCCGTTTGACTCATGAATCTTTGATTTTTTTTTTCAAATTATTTAAAATAAATATTTTTTTTATTAAAATTTTAATTTGATTCAATAAAATTTGACTATTGAAATGTTTTGATAGTCTGAGCTGGTTTAACAACAGTTTCGAGTTGGTTCAATAAGAAAATGTTCTTTATTGATTCCGGAACAATGAGTCAATTTCTTAGACCCAACCCTAATCGTTCCTTAATCCAATAAGAACAGTTACAAGTAGGTTTATGGATGATCCAAACTAATTACAAGTTTTGAAAGATCTATCTTAGGCCAAACCAGCATGTTTAACATCTTTATTATAAACTATCTCAATCCAACTAGATTATTTGTGAGAATTCTGTCATAATAAAGACAAATCATATCATCAATCTGAATTCTAAAGTCCCCATGAAAAAAAAAAAACACTCAGATGCAAACTGTGAGCCACAGTGTTCCTGAACAAGTGGAGAGAAGTAATATTGTTAAAAATGTGGTTCAAATCAATTCAAAATGGGTTTGGAATAGTCTGCCTTGATTGTGGTTCGGCCCGTTTACTTAAAAAGCTAATCCGATTATAAGTCACAGTTTAGGCATATATAAACTAGCTTGGAACAGTTTATAAACAATCAGTTAACGGTTCGAGCTAGTTTGATCTATGAACCATCTATCTTTTCAAATTAAAAAAATTATTTTAAATGAATGTTTTATTTTTTTAATTTTAAATTGATATAACAAAATCTAATTGTTAATTTGCAAGATTTTGGAGGTTCAGGTTGGTCTAGGCAAGTTTTTCAATGACTCCGAGCTGGTTTTTAAATAGTTCTAAGTCGATTCAATAGAATAATAGTCTGAGTTTGTTACAGATTAACAGATCTATATTTCTAAATCAATCTGTAATCACCCCTAAATTAAATAAGAATAGTTATGAACCAGGTTAGAGGCAATCAAGACCGATTCCAAATTTGAACTAACCGAATTTATGCCAACTTAATCCCTTTAATATCTCTATAGAAAAATACCAAGGTCACCTTTTACTAATAGTTTTTATTATTATTACTTACACGTATCTTGCCAGGATGATATGACACTTGGCCTACGTGTCTAACATCCATTGATCGAATGCATAGGTGAAAATGATGGTCCCAATTCATATGGAATTTGCTGCACCCCTGAATTGTTACCTCAAGTCAGTTCTGCCATGTAACTGCATGTAATTTCTGTACACATGGTAATAGTCAAATCTAACTCCAGATGCTGGAGCCAACATCTCTGCAGTGCAGCTTTACGTGCTTTCGCTGGGGTGCGCTCATAAATGATGGTGACACAATGGCTCGGTATTCGAACACCAGCTTTTCTATAGTAAAAAAAAAAACTTCTAATTTCTTATATATATATATATATATATATATAAATGAAATGTTCTCCATGAAAGTCAATGCGGAAATTCATGTTTGACAGGCCTAACCCTACTTTTTCTTCGTAATGCCTTTCCGTTTCTAAATTTCTCCAAACCCTAAGCAAAAGTTTGTCCCTAGAAATTGATGCATTTATACGAGCAATGGAATGAAAAAAAACAAATACAGCAAATGGAGTTTTGCTTGGATGTACCGTTTTAATAATATAAATTGATTAAGAATTGAATGAATGAATGAGTAAATATGAATCACTACAGAAGGACGGATGAAGATTTATGGTGAAAAAGAAGTATCTTCCTCCCGAGGCATAGGAAGGACCGAGCACGTAATAGGCTATGGATATATTCCTATGCGCACGGTCCAGACGTCCTCAGACCGAACACGATTGCAGTATAGGTAGTCATCAATCCCTTCTGATGGTTGCTCCATTTATCATCAGACCCGGCTTTGATCGTGCCCACAGTGCAATAATACGAAAGTGGATCCAGCCTTCACCGGGGGGGGGGGGGGGGGNTACCAAATCGGTTGAAATGCGGAAGTCGGCCCCATAGCTAGTGCTCGGGAAGATACGTATAAAACATTCACAACTCAGGCCGAAACGTTCCAAGGTATTGCTGTGTACGCAGGGGGACATGATTGAAGCGAGATTGANTTCAGGCCGAAACGTTTCAAGGTATTGCTGTGTACGCAGTGGGGTAAATTACACCGGTGGTACAAAACGTTTTGACAATGTAACACTTTGGTACAAAATGTTTAAAATGTAACTCGATGATACATTTTCTTTCAAACATGTAACACTTTAGTACATTCCGTTAATTTTTTATTAACGCCGTTAATTTTTGATGACGTNTCGATCAAAAGCCTATTTTGGGGGGGTTGGCCAAAAGGCAAGCTCAAAAGGTTGTTCGGCTTTCCCACTTTTCAACCACTCTCCCACGATTTCCTTCTTCTTCTTCTTTTTTTCCTAGTCCTTGGAAGGAAGAAGGGAGTTAATGAAGGTGAATTATTAATTGTACATCTGGGTGGTTGACACGGCTCAATACTAATTTCTTATTAAATAAAGTTTATCATTCAAATCCATCATTAGAAAATATTATGGCTAAATTAGGTTCTTGAATGTCATAAAACTACTCATTTTGGATGACCCTATGTTACATTGGTTGAGAACCGATCAAAATGAGCAAAACCTGACCAAACAATTTCACTGTCCGGTCAGCTTTCCCCATCGTAAGAAAGTTTTCATATAAGAACACGATTATATTACCGGACCGTAACGCGACCCTTTCCGGTTTATCATTCTTCTCGAAAACAAACGATTAAGGAGATGGTCTCGTTCTGTGTCTCAGCTATGGAAAGGACCAGGACAGGATGCCTCGGGAGTGAGGCTGCTAATTTCATGTGTCTTCAGCAGCTTCCGAGTAGTCTTTTCGGCTTCCGTTCTATTATTTTGGTTTTCACTTCGGCTGATTTTTGAATTCTTGTCATGCGTTAATTCTCTCTCTCTCTCTCTCTCTCTATATATATATATATATGTATATATGTTAGTAAATGCGCATGCGTGACTAATCGACTACTTGTNCCTAAATGCGCATGCGTGACTAATCGACTACTTGTCAAACCGTTGGATGAGAAGGTATTCCCGTGCTGTGGCTGTGCATTGAAATTTTTTCTTCGCCTGCATTGCTAAATAATATTTTATATACCACAACTCAAATCTCAAACGCGTAACGTATTCATCATCAGTATCATGAGATGGTGATTGATGAGGGGGACTGTGCAATGGATCGTACAGGTCCGAGAGCGATGACCACGGGAGTACTTGGTGGGCGTAAAAGCAGGCGATAATTCCCCTTTCGCTGACTCTATCCTCTCTCTCTTCCATTTGTCTCTGTCCGTCCGTCTGTCGTCATCTCGAATCCCCCGCGAGCGTAGAAAAAGCGAGTCTTCAATTAATGGCACTGGACGAGGCCAAGCCATGCGCACTGCGCCACAACACCCCCCCCCNCTTCCCCAACCTCTCCTTAAAAAATATAACATAATAAAAATTATTACTTTAATTATAAAAATCTATACTCAATATAATTTTTATAGTAATTTATTTTTTTTCTTTTTAATATACATGAAATTTATTTATAATCAAAAAAAATTATAGAATATTAAAGTGAGAAGTTACAGATGAATTTAAAAGCTGGCCGGCATGCAACAATTAGCTCAACCAATTTCTTGACCTGATTTAATTATCATAAAAAATAAAATCTCTTGGCCTAATTTGAGTGCCGACTCTAATTTTCGTAACTTCTTAATCGTTACGAGTTGATAGCGCTTTCATATTCTTCACCTATCCTTGTTTGTTTGNCGCCGACTCTAATTTTCGTAACTTCTTAATTGTTACGAGTTGATAGCTCTTTCATATTCTTCACCTATCCTTGTTTGTTTGGGTTCTATAAAGCTGCACCTACTATTATTGAATCTGTACTCCTCAATCATATCGTCTTCGACGACCCGATTACGCATTCATGGAAGTACCACATCGTTCTTCATTCATTTAGATGCCCCGCCGTTCGATTCTGGGATCGAATGAAATCTTTCTGGTTACAGCGGCACATCCCGAACTTGCGATGTGAACTGCAAAAGTTTGAGGATTGAGCTCAGCAGCCTCTGCAATGGCCAATATGATGGCGTGGTTACTGACTAGTTAATGGTGACAGACTGCGCCCTCCATCCTGGCACCTTTTAGCCCATTTCTACACGAATCAACACGGTGAAAAAAGATATTAACCCAATTCAAAATCAAACGGATTCGATTTCGAGAGGAATAACGGATATATTATCAATAAGATTCCTTTGATATGATTTTTTTTTTATTTACAAATCTAAAATCGTATTTAAGTGGAGAGATCACCAAATCATCTAAATTAAATAAATTATATGATGCTGTGCAAATGCATGGTGGGGGAAAAGGGTCAGTATTTGGTTTGCTAACTTTTATTGCCTTCTTTGTCCTTTCCTTAAACCCCATCTTTCTCCTCCTCCCTCTTTTTATCGCCTCCTTTTCCTTCTCCTCGGGCCCTCTCATCTCTTCTCCTACCTCTCCAAGAAACCCTCTCATCCTCCTTTCTCTCTCTAGTTGTGTCCCTTCGTAGACAGCCACATGTGCCGGTAGTGTATTCATTCATGTTCAGTTTTCCTCGATCTTGCTGGTGAATTTGGGAAAAAAGAGGGAAGCCGTTGTTTTTGAGGGGAATGTTGTCTGGCTCGATGTCGTTATTCACAGATCCAGTGATAGCTTATAAATCCTTATTTGTTTCATCTTCCTAATTTGCCGACCGAGGCGTACATGTGCACATACTCGATCAGTTCTTGAGTTAGCGACGTCGGACCAGGCTTCATTCCCCCCCAATTGCCGCCTTCTAGCAGCACGATTCTCCCGACACCCACCAACCCATTTCNCCGCCTTCTAGCTGCACGATTCTCCCGACACCCACCAACCCATTTCTTAAGCGGTAACAGAACTCGATGTTTTGGAAGTGATTATGCCTTTTCAGTTTGTTTTCCTCCAGATAGACTGGTTCTCGGATTATCTTGGATACGTTAGGGAAATTGACATCGTGTGAATGAGCAGATTGGAGCACTGATGATGGCTTTGACTCTTTTACTCTTCTGAGTCTCTGACTGGTAAAGGGGAAAGTTTTCATCATTACACACTCTTGTATACATATATATATATATATATTAAAATTTCTTTTGATTTATTTATCCGAAATTTGTGGATGATGAGTTAGTGGGTTGTTTTCCTGTCAGTCATTCCCAACACATTCAGGGATTGGTTAATCTTCATATCATTGGACTGAGTTTCTCCATGATGACTTCAAGAATCTTCCCTGTCTGCTTGTGACCATCTACAGTACACCCCATTTCTCATGTATGATAAAACTCCTACTCAGCTAGGGTTTCTGAACTCATACAATCTTTAACATTTGTCCTGGAAATTGGCTTTGGAGATGTAAGTTAATTACTAGCAAGACAAGTGCTCTTCTTTTGTTTCCGATCTATAATGCAACCATTTGCTGATCCGGGTCATCAGTTTATTTGTGCCTTCAAGGAGGAGGATTAACTTGTGCTACTTACATTGTTGAATCAGCTAATGGAAGGCACAAATTCTGTCCTATAGCCTCGAAAAATCCAGATGAATCCCCTATGGCAAGGTTGTTATGTCGGGAATGAATCATTATTTCCTCAACTAGGATGTGGCTGACTGCAACATCCGTCCACTTTGCCGAGTCAGTGTATTAGTCAGTAATTTTACCGATTTATACAAATAATTGCTTCGGTATCTTGACCTTCTTCCCACTGCTAGGTTCTCTCCTGCATAGTGATAATTTATGCTAATGTTGTGCGCTCTAGCTCGGCAATAGATTCGTCAAAAGGATTATTCCCCCCCTCACTCTCTTTTCAGCTTTATAACTTTGTTCCCATCACAATCTTTCTTCACTCATATCAGTGTATATGATGATGACGACGACTTTTTCAGAATATCTCTGTCTGGCTTTAGGAGAAGCTTGGGCGACACTCTCTCCACTGCCAGTGGGGCAGAATATAGTTGCCATCATAATTTTCGAGAAGGGAATCAGAGCTGTGGGAGCTGATGTGTATGCCAGAAGCAACTTCTCGTAATCAAATCTTAATCGGTGGATGAATTATCACGAGAAGATATATACACTGCTAAGGTTTCATTTTGTTAATGAAAGGTAAAAGAACGAGAGAAACGGAAACAGAGGCAAGAGAGGACGAGAGAGTTATGTGGAACCCTGCCATCAATTTCTGAAACCCTTATTGAAATGAAATGGACACTGACTTCGCTTTAAAATGGCTCTGATGACTGACTCACCTCCAGCCTTGTGCTTTGTGGATTTTACCGAGGTATACAGTTGAGTCAACATTGAAGCATTTACACCCATTGAATGCTCCATTCCTCCCTTTCACTCATGATGACTACATGATTAATATCGATTGGGAGTATGGTTTTTCACCCCTTCAATCCATCGTTTTATCGAGGTACTTGGTATTCTATCGGCTCTATTTTTACGCATATAGGTTGCTCATATTGCTAACCCCATATACACGGTTACTGTCGACCGCAGCAAACCCACTGGTTCTTACTGTTAACTAAGTTATCAACGCCAGGAAATCGACAAGGCCTCCAGTTCATAATATATATATATATATATATATATATACCTAAGCTGCTATGTGAAAGTGCCGGACAATGTAGAGGGATACACATCGGCTCAAAAAAGAATTGTATAACCACAAGTGCATTCATACAGTTGAAATTGCATCGTTGATCTCGATTTTTGTAGGATTCATCAAATGGGTCATTCCAGCATTCTTATTTGACCGATTCTTCTGTGTGAGAAGGAACTGATCTACCTAGATCGATTAAGTGCATGTGAATCTCGTTGAAGCCATTTCCCTCTTTTAGCATTACGGAGTAGAACATACTAAAACGGTCCAGGACTCCGGAAAATCTGGCGGATGGGCCGAGAAAAGGCCTCTTAAAATTGAATTCTCCCACCCGGGCTTCGATACTCCATAGGAATAAAGAAGATCCGAACTCGGCCTGAGCTCAGTCCAAGGTGGCCTGACATTGCTCCCTCTATTAGTGTGTTACTTTTTTTTTTTTTTCAGTTATAAATGATATTGCTGTACTGAAAGAGAATATATAAATATGTATGAAGGGAAATAAATAGGTAATGAGAATAAGGGGCAATGGGAATCTCATTAATATGAAATAATATCACGGTACCAAATCTTATTATCTTTGAAATTTCTCCTCCACATGTGTCACCACCGAATTGTTCATTGAATGCCAAAGCAATTGGTTGATATCTGTAATCAGTAAAGGGTCTACGATTCATGGCAGAATCATGGGCCCCCGAGAATTTGCCGGTCACCCTAATTACAGCCATCCAAATTAGAAGATTGAGTCGTACATCGAGCGAGCAGGCATAGAACCCAAGAGCCTTTGCGACATACGGATGGAGGGAAGATGCCGACTTGACCCCTTTTAGAGCCAAAAAAAAAAGAAAAAAACAGTTCGAAGTTCGAAGTTTCGGCTTGCTAGCTATCATTCATGAATGGGTACATCTGGAGGGTCCACAATGTCAGATGTGTCAGAGCAATTTTTTCGTTCTAGTCCGATGCCAGTGAAAGCTACACTCTTAAATTCATGATCTTGAATGAGAGGACCAGAGCTCTTGCCCATCCCATATGCTGCTGGGGACCATAGCTTGTTCGCCAGTACGTGTGTGAACGGTTTTTTCAGACAAAAATCTCACAGCGGCTATCGGGTTGGTGTCCAACCAACAGCAGCAATTTCTCGCCTCCACTGTCGCCGCCGGGGTAGCTGGTACTGCCACATCGCTGAGACTTTATTAAATGTGGGCAATCGACACTCTGGTCCTTGGAAACCCCCTGCTTCATCGGTCGATCAATAACAGATGTGTGCGCCTCACGTCCTTTCCAGCGTATGCGTGGATTTTGGGGTTGCCACTGCCCTTATTCTAAACCTCTAAACCATTTGTGTGGAAGGGAATAATTGATATAATAGTATTACTCTATTTATAATAATTAAGATATTATAAATTTAATTTTTATAGTAAAAATTTATATACCATTCTATTTTTTTCTTTATTTCTATTATAAGTATAGTATATAATATATATATATATATATACATCCGTCTAAATCGAAGTAGTTGCAGTAAGGTCCCATGTGTTACTTGAATAGGTCACATGAGAAGATGATAAAACGATTTAAACTACACTAAGTATTGTATGTGTTAAGCCTTATTCAGAAAGGGATTAAACTAGGCCTAATTAAGTCAGGTAGTCTATTCAACAATATAACTCTTCCAATTACAAATTTTCTACTTTTCCAAAACTCGGGTCCAGCCGATGCCGTCCATTCTGTGTTTCGCTTCAACTTGGAGCAACTGTCCTACTGATTGAAGTCTATGGAGCGTCGGTCCATAATGCCCCAACTCCCGTTCGTAAGGCTTAAGGTAAATGCAATTATCTAAAATGGTCACGATCTATCAATCGACATCAACATCCCAGCATTAAATATCCGCACCAACTGTCTAATTGATCCGTCGCATTTATGTTGGTGGGCAAGGTTCAATTAATCTCTTGTATAGCCTCTTTAGACTAAATCCATTCAATCTCATTTTCCTCGAAAATTCCTTTTCATAGTGAAAACCGGCTATCAAATAACATCCACCGGCAAGCAAAAAGTCGATAGGATCTAACGCAAAAGGTTCGTGAATAATCAAGGGTAAGTTACAGCAACGACCTGTGCGATTTCCATATAATGAATAGTTACATTCCACGCATTGACAGTTAGACGTCCTAAATACAAATTACCTCTTGTCCACCAAGTTCATTATCATAAATTACCCGCAAGCGTCAGACTCCTTCGAATGTACATCACCTGAAAGTCAAAAGCCTGATGTGCCCTAGCCGAGTCCAGCCTGAGCGGTTCAAACGATCAAGGGATAAAATCCTCTCGATCGTTAAATTTTTTTCCCATATATAAAAACCTTAAACAAGGGCATTCCTTAAAAATAAGAAATGACTAGCCATTTCAATCAATCTCATATATATATATATATATATTTTTTGGTACTCGTATTACTCGTCTGAGTAGCAAAGAAGAGATCTTGGAAAATCGGTTGTCATCCTAATTAATTACTAGCCAGGAATTTTGCTGAATTCTTCGTCGTGACAACAATATTGATTTCTTACTTTGCGCATTGTCTGTTTCCAGGGTGGGAATGCAGCTAGTGACAATGATGATACCAATGATTTGAATACCGAAGATGAGAATTATCATGTTAAAGTGTCCAATCCAGTGAGATTTTCCTCTTAAGATGTCCATCGGAAATCAAGCTATTTCCAGTAGTATGGACAGATAATAATTTGTTTGTATTTATATAAGAAGGTAGGAAAATAAAGAATTAATGGTTTCTGCGTGGTAGATAGAGAAGGAAGTCCACGTCAATGTATAGGTTAAGACATTTATCTTAATCAAAGAATATTAATTCAAAGTAGTTTAAAGAGGGCAACCCTTCACCATCCCGATGATCGATTAGATGGACCTAACACCACTTAAATATGGTGTTGTGGCGAAAAACATTTCAACCAATAAGACCTGTACATGTATTACTAATAGGGCCGGCAATTTTTAACACAACACAATACGCTCACACGATATAATACGATTAATTTTGTCCAATTAAATATATTTAACTATGTATTGAAATATTAATATATTTAACTTGTTTAACTATATATGTTGTTAATTTAATTTATCCTATATACATTTTATTATTATAATATTAAACATATTGATTATATATATATATATATATGTATAATTAGCACGTTCAGTTTATAGAAGTTAAACTAGTAAGCTATGAGGTTAAGAGTTTCTTTTACACGAACCGAGGAGATATGATTCAAGATGGATTGTCAACCTTAATTACTAACTAACTAGCTAGATAGCAAGAGGGGCCAGAACTACATGTAGAAAATATTATCATGATATGCTTATATAATTCGATGGAACATCTTATGATATCACTCAACACAATAGTTTCATAGGAATCATCTATCAGTCTTGTGGAATTCCCGACTTTATATCGGAGAAAATTACATTTGAAGAGAAGAGAGAATGGAGCTTTGCCGATCTTAGGGCAGATGCTTCTTAATTTTTTTTTCCAACCCGACCTTTTCACGTTCTTCTTCGCTGATTAGGAGACCTACTGAGGGCAACCAACGAGCACGTAGCTAGTCAAGACGCTTGATGACCAACCGATGCCGAACCCTGCCAAATGTCTTCAAGCTCCTTAACAAAAGCCTTCTCCCTCCCGACGACGATGGTGATGTGGTCTTCTCCCTCGAGGACCCTGACCTTGGCCCGGCGAACCTTCCGTTGGACGTTGTAGCTGCACTCCAAGGGGATCAGCTCGTCGTGCTCGCCGTGGAAAATGTTGACATCGCACTTCATGCCACTGCTGATGGTACTGAGATAGCCGTCCATCTTCCCCGCCGTGCCACAGATGATGTTGTGGAGGGTGTGCCATGCTGCGTTATGGGTGTGGCAAAAGAACCCTTCGAGCAAGAACATTGGGATGCTGCACATGAAAGTCAAGTGTGTGGTTGGGTTAGACATGTCCTAATCATGATTACTCACGAAATGGAACATTTAAAAATAAAATTATATTCATAATTAGCTTATCAAGATTTTCTAACATCATGTATCATTTCTGATATTCCAGAATTATTCATCCTCTAATTTATCTGAATTCTTTCCACCTATAACAGCTTTTCACAATGCAAAGTTCTGGGAGTCATTTTCAAAAAAGAAAAATTAAATTGCTTGCACCCAATTTCGATCCCTGGGCCAAATATTAAAGCATTCTTCGATTCCTCTGAAAAAGCTTATATTTTTATCATAAAAATTGTTCCTTAGGAATGTGAGGTAGCTAAGAATCTCATCTAAAAGCGTGGCAATCACAAGTAACCATGGATTGAAGGGGTTAAAAAGTCAACAGACAAAAAAAAAAACACTAATAAAGGGACAAAGTACTAATTAATTGTCCACACTAGCAAAAGGTCCGCCAACGATGCCCTCAATTTGAAAACGAAAGTTCTCATCCTGATCTACCGTGAAATTTCGTTGGCGAATCGTTTAATTATCTCGTACTCTTGAGCACACAAATGTGTCAATTTCTCCTATGATCATGTTAAATCATGGTGAATATTCAGTGATGGTATATCTCACATGTTTATGGCGAGGAGCTTGTGGAGGAATTCCCATAGCCGGTGGTTCTTGCAGATGAGCAGGCAAATGGTCCGCGAGATGTGCTCGTACCAGCTGGCGATCGAGGCACCAAACGTTATGAGCGGCCAGACCCGCCGCGGAGCCACCTTCCTCATCACGTACTGTGCTACCTGTTCCCCTTCTGGGACCGGATAGTACGGCTTCCCCGATGTACAATTGCGTTTATCAATATTTTCATCAATAAAAAATAATCGAGGGAAAAAAAATAAACAAATGGTTAAAAATATGTATAGAGAGAAAGATAATACATTTCCGGTCTATAAAAGTTTGAAATTTTTTATCGTTATTAATAGAACAGTTACCGTTAAAAATTTCACCATTCAGCAGCCAGCAATGGCCTTTGGTTCAGAGGGATATGGACTCACCGGCGCCAGCAGGGTAAGGGATTTCACTGACTGAGGGTGCCTGACGGCTAGGGCGAGTGCCAGGATGCAGCCCAGTGAGTGGGCCACAACGTGGAAGGACTTCACCTTGTGGGTATCCAAAACTGATTTCTCTATCATCTCCACGTGCTCCCTCAGAGTGTACAGCGAGTCGGTCGGCCTCGGGCTCCTCCCGAACCCGAGCAGATCCACCGCGAAGAACCTGCGGCTCGACTTCGCGGACTCCGACAAATTTGGGTACACAGTCTCGGACCAGAACCGGGAAGATGATATGAACCCGTGGATGAAGAGGACGTCTTCCTCCGACTCACCTGGGACAGCGGAGTCGTGTTAATAAATAGCTCTCACAGCATGGTGGGAATCTTGTGATTATACTCTACGCGAGGGCACTTGGCGAAACTTTACCTTTAGCCCCTTCTGATCTGACGAAGAGAGATTTACCGGTGGAGGCAGTCCATGAAGTGCAAAGCTTGCAGCCGCAGTCGGACCACCTCGGAGTGGGATGTGGCTTCGTTCCCACGATCCTACCTTTGAGCATCTCGACAATGTTCGAGTTCACCCGGAGCCCCGAGCCAGCCCTCGCCTTCCCGAGTCTCTTGTAGCATTGCCTCGCCGAGTGGCTTCCACTGCTGCCACCACTGGCGAGCCGCCTGATGGTGGCCCTCGAGACGTCGACCATGAGGGGAGGCCGAGAGTAGAGCGTGTCGGACACGTCCTCGAGCTGGAGCCTGCTCGAGCTCAGTCGAACGACCTTTGCCGGTTCACCCTGCTCGGAGACAAGGATGTTGCCTCTGCCACTATTGATGGCCTCCAGGGCGGAGGAGCAGTAGCACGGCTTCCACTCGGACTCGATCATGTAATCGGCAGCCCGGTAGACAAAGCACAGGACAAGGTCAAGTAGGTCGAGGAAGGAGAATACAAGGAAGCTCACCACATCGTTGATGACAACTGCAAATGCTACCAGAGCCGACCTGACCCGAGCCATGGCCAATGCCGGCGCTGCGATCAGATCGAGGGACAGCAGCGGACACTCTTCTACTCCTAGGAAATTAGGCCTCAATGCGGACGCTTAAGCTTCCATTAGATGCCCCACCGTGCTTCTCTCTTCGGCGATGCTAATGCTTCTTCACGCTGACTGACCCTTATGAGGGAGGATAGAGTGAAGTAACGAGTAATACGTGCCGGGGAAGATGTCTTATTTGGTAGTGACGTGTAGAAAAATGCCCCTCGCAGAAAGAAATTAGACAGGCTTCACCAATACGATACCGAGTCATATATATGTGTGTGTGTGTGTCTTTGTTCATGCATGTTACTACACTCTCTTTTTTTTTTTTCGTGTTGATATGTTTCTGCATTAATAGAACTTTAATAGCTATAGTATCGGTTCCACATGTTATGTGCAATATATTCATTTGACGGCAAGGGTCATGCACGTAATGCCGGTTTTATTCATTGAAGTTGAAAATCTTGAGTCCATACCCCATGGTAGTGCGAGGTAAGAAGCCTTCTTCCTCCTCCATGTGTCTCTAGAACCTAGGGCCTTGCCGCACAAATCACATTCATCATATGGAGAGCTAGTAGCTACATATGGCTAACTCACGGTGTCGAGAGATCAATTAGTCGGGTACTTGAAGGATTAGGCTTCGTGTTAATAAGAGTCGCATGTTGATTTTAGGACTTGTATGATCAAATCGATGTGCTTTGCTTGCTGGTCGTTTCAATTTAAAGGGTTTTCTTGCATGGGGGGAATGCTTCAAAGGGTTGGTGGCGGTTGGGTGAAATTACCCCCCTTTTCTTCCTCGGCAAACATAATCCGCTCATGAATAGGGTATTCCACATTTTTTTTCCCATTGATTTTTTTATGTTGGAATTTATGAATTAGAAAGGAATAGAAGAAAATTGTGAAAAATCTCACACATTTCTCAAAAAAAATTCTATTATTGAGCCAACTCTCTCAATTCCAATGCATAAGATAACACGTTTATTATAATTTTTAGGGAAAATTAGTAAAATTAATATAAATCATATTTAAACTCGCCTTAAAAGGGCACGTTCTAAATGTCATATGTCCTCCTCCTACAAATGTAACATTACTTGCCCTCCTGGAAGCAATGGTGAAAGATATTGATGGTGGCATTTGCTTGCCCGACGGAAACTGATTTGAAGCGTGACAAAAATTTCCCATCCACTTCTCGGACAGCTCACGTTACTATTCTAATTTGATTTTCTAAATTTCTTGGAGTTAGCTGATTTAGTTTGCTTCACCTCATAGCCGATTGTAATATTTTTTTTTTCTTCCCTTCAATATGCCAATCTACTGTTTAGAAACACTTTCGGAATCCAGTCAATCGAGGGACGAACAAGTACCGTCCACTAACTAAGAGGTAAAGACTCTTCCGATCATAGGTTCCCTTTATTTTGTATTATTCGAGTTTAAAATTTTATATCCAACAACATAATCCACATGAATTGAAAGTGTTATATTTTCAGTCCGTACAATGCCTGATACCCATAATAGCAGTAGGTTTCGATTAACCTATATTTAAGTAGAAGATAAAATTATCATAATATAAAATAAAAAAAAATTCCATTCACCGGCAATTCTTTTATAAGAGAGGACTACGTACCGTCCAAACCTCCCAATGATATTAATTGCATACAACCATTTCAACGCGGAGGTACTGAAGGGGCTCTTAATTAGGCGATCAAATACGTGTCTGGTGGCGATTATCCCACTAGTCAATTTCGTCACCGTTCTTTTATTGACGTCCAGTAGTTTCCCTCTAGCCAGTAAATGCACCTGTGTTCATGGTCGATGCTGGTAAAACAATTAAGGATCAAGCACAGTCCAACTTCTGGACCCGCACTGCCTCCTCGGGCGATAGACGGACGAAATTGCGTTTCATAACCATAACAAGGACAATGTACCGTGCTCGTGCTTGACCCCACGTGCATCCTTAATGTTTGCAAAGGTTTATTAAACAGCATGCCAGAAAGAAGCTAGTTGGATGGCTATTCCCTCCATTGCAGCCTTGTACGAGGCATATCGACTGTAAAAGGAGAGGGACTAACAGAGGGTACCAAGATCTCATCGGTAATAATCATATTTATGATCCTTAAGTTCCATATGGGGAGCGGGCATCACGTGCTTTACCCTAATTGTTGATTCCAGGGAAGGTGAACCGACCTGTAGAATCTCTTCCTGGGACAAACCCGTCAAAGGACGAAAGCAAGTGAACGTGGATTTCAATTAATTGAAGCCCACGTCAGATTGATGAACGGAGCTGGAGCTGCTCACCGTGAAGCATAGATGCACCGTTGAGGTCTGTTGAGTAACTCCAATCGCTTCTTCAGCGAAAAACCTCGTAGGATTTTAATCTGAGTTTTGGAGACCCCCCATAGAATGAATATGCAGAATTAGTGAATCCAGCATTTCCTTCTCGGCAAGGGTGCAGAATGGCGACCGTCTCAAGTGCCTTCGAGCGCTAAATAGTGATGTTTCACATTGGGGACCTATCAGACAGTAGGGTATACGGGCTGAGCCCAGCAAAAAGGTTGGAGCGATTGGGTATCTGAGAACGACTTCATGAGGCAAAAGAGCAGATGCGTGAGTAGCCCAGCTCGGATGGTCCATGAACGGGGCCGGGCCTTAAGCCCATCTATGAACCGCCGAACGGGCATTCGGATTGATTAGGAATCAATCGGAAGAGGGCACTGATGTTCCCAAGTGGATTAAGAACCGTGATCGACTTCCTCTGGAAAGATCGGACTGTTGTATCTGAGAGGAAATTCCTTGCGGTCGGGGTTGGACCACCCTTGACCATACCTGAAACTGTCGAGGTGTTTCTTCGACCATCTGGTTCACTAATCAGTAAAATACAGCACTTGATGTCGATGCACAATCTGTTTTGTTGTGGACAGAACAACTATACAGAATGGACGAACGAGGGACATGGCATCCAACGTCTGTTTTGGCTGCATCAGTCCATGGCAGTTGGGCGGGACGATAAAAGAAACAAAAAGTATATGTTCTTCACCATTCACGCCGGAAAGTTCTCTTTTAGAGCGGAAATTGCACACACACACACACAAAAAAACAATAAAAATTCCCAAGTAGCGGAGCCTAAACTTTCCATGTGATTTCCTAGCCTTTCCTTCCCATAGTTCACATGACGCACATAGAGCGTAGAAAATACTGCAGTCTCCACAAATGCAATATCAGAGCATGGACATCAGTTATTTCACAGGAAAGTTGCTGCGTACTGACATAAAGAATATCGGACTCCATCCTCGTCCGCCCGGTCGAGCTTTTGTATGCGGGTCACCAGTGTGCACCAATAGCAGATGTGCTCGAGCTTCTCTGGTGTAAATCAGTTTCCAGCTCTAGAGCATTATTAGTTGAATGAGCAAAAGAGAGAGATAAAATAGTTAAGACAGATTGGCCTTCAACTTCCACATGTATTCGAGATTCATTCGAGCGGTTCATGGCTCGACTCGATCTCCCTTTTCAAGGGTGAGTGAGTCTCTTTCTCTAGATACCCGATCATCGGGATTCCCTGTCTTCTTATCCTCCCCGGTTGAAATTTGGAAAGTGCTGGCAAATGTAGCTCCAATCTTTAGTTACAGTGGATTTGGCGGCTCATGTGACTCTCTGTCTTCCCCATACATACACCCAGTTTGCATCCGTGACTCCGTTCGGGCAACATGCCAAAAAGTCCAAAACCGAAACGCAAACAATAAAGAAAGAAGGGAGCATGTTACCGCCTGGAATTATGGCAGACGCCAAGCTCCCCTCCCCCCTTAATTTTCTCTCACAATTCACGCAGTTTCATGACTTTCCATGCAACTAACAGTGGGATTCTTGACCATTCTGTTGACCCTAATAAGATTTTTTTTATTATTTATAAAAACAATTAATGAACATGTCCAGCATGGGCATTGCGTATTCCTCTCGATCAAGCGAGAGGTCTCGAGTTCCAATTTCCCATTGAAAAACTCGTTATATCCCTTCATTTCCCTTTTATTATGCCATTTTCTACCGTAGGAAAATTATGTTATAACTGAAACACATGTTTAACCGGCAGTTCCAAGAGGCCTGAACCCCAGAGTGCCATGTGTAGAATTTTGTCCTCATTTCAACTCCCGTGGCTTCAAATGGAAAGCATGTTTTGGTTGCCCCCACAGCATGTCTTCCCGTTTGACGCAGTTGATCCCGTGAACAACCCACCCTCTCTTGCAAGTCAGGCATGTGAGGGAATTGAGGGCCGAACCGAATCTGTGCCGAATCTTTTTGCCCATTTTTGCAAAAGTGATATTTTTCCCCCCCGATCCGGTTGGTGGTAATGAGCTCTGCTAGCTAAACTGAAATCCTTGCATAATGTTGGCATGGCTTGGATAGATAAGTACACGTTTAAACACTGATTATTCGATTCACCTAATATATTTACAATTAAATGTGAAAGTTTAAAAAATAATACTAAATTTCATTTTTCCATCGAAGAAATTTCCGTAGATCACTCGTATTATTTAACTTACTTTATGCTTTTTCTTTTAGGTAGGACCAGTCTATTTTACATCCCCTTTTTCGCACCACAGGCGGAGGTTAGGCGAGACGCAAAGACTTCGTGCTTAGTTAGCACAGATGCGAGGCAAATCGAATGAAGAGAAGTATAGCTTGAGGGCATTCCGGAATGCAATAAGATAGTCTTGAAATCACTTTAATATTATGTTAAATTTATGATTGATTTATAAGAAATTTGATTCGTAATCTACTATAATTAATTATAGGTACGGGTGATAATACCAGGATCACTTAGATCATGCTATTGATTTGCATATTTATGATGTGAATATTCGTTTAACTTACCAAAAGGTTAANGGATCACTTAGATCATGCTATTGATTTGCATGTTTATGATGTGAATATTCGTTTAACTTGCCAAAAGGTTAAAAAAAAAAAGAAAAAAGAAAAGCAAAAGGGGGATAATCCTCGATCACTCTCTCTACCCTTAATAACGGGTAACGAACTCTGAGCTGCTTTTGATCCCTTACTCTTGTCTATAAATAGCAAGTTCCAAAGCTCCCTGGCCCCCCACCGCAGAATAGCAGCAAATCTGTGGCAGTGTTCAGTAAATATTCCATTTGCATGAGAATGGCCATGAATGCCAACTTGTTTCCTCTTCCACTGCCATTGCTGAGCCTCGTTCTACTTTCCAGCTGCTTGCTCTGCTCTGCCTTCACTTCTAAGGACTACTCCGATGCTCTCGAGAAGTCCATCCTCTTCTTCGAGGGCCAGAGGTCCGGGAAGTTGCCCTCTAACCAGCGGCTCACCTGGAGGGGTGACTCCGGCCTCTCCGATGGGTCATCTTCTCATGTACTGCACTTGTCAACCACATACATCTTCTTGGATATTATGGTTTCAGGAGACCTGATGTTCTTTTGGATTCTTCCTGCACAGGTGGACTTGACGGGGGGCTATTATGATGCTGGAGACAATGTCAAGTTCGGGTTGCCGATGGCTTTTACAACCACTCTGCTCGCTTGGAGCGTGATAGAGTTTGGTGGCTCGATGCCAGGCCAGATTCAGAATGCTAGGGCTGCTGTTCGCTGGAGCGCTGATTATCTCCTCAAAGCCGCCACTGCGACTCCCGGCACTTTATACGTTCAAGTAAGCTACACACTTTTCCACTGCCGTATTTCCGCAAATATAAGCCTGTGTCTGAAATACAATGACTGCTCGGACTTTCTCACCGGCTCCACTGTTGTGATGGCACATGTCTAGGAAAACGTTGCTTCTTGAAATGAATCCAGTTTTACGGAAGTTTTTGCACCTAAAATATGTATAAGAGCTTATGCCTTTTTGGTATGAATGCTTAAAGGTTGGAGATCCCAACATGGATCACAAGTGCTGGGAGAGGCCAGAGGACATGGATACCCCAAGGAATGTGTACCAGGTGTCGACCCAAAACCCGGGATCTGATGTTGCAGCCGAGACAGCTGCCGCCCTGGCTGCTGCATCCATCGTGTTCAAAGAGTCCGACCCTTCTTATTCTGCAAAATTGCTCCAAACTTCCATAAAAGTAAATCCAATAGCATGGCTAAAGCCTCATCATGCTATTATGGTTTCAAAGAGTCTTCCCTGTATTGAACTCCTCACTTTGGCTTGTGCAGGTCTTTGATTTTGCAGACAAGTATCGTGGTTCTTACAGTGATTCCCTCAACTCTGCAGTCTGCCCATTCTATTGCTCCTACTCAGGATACCAAGTAAGTAGCAAGGGGAGATTGAAGTGTACCTCGGTAACTTTGTGTTCAAGTTATATGTGGCTTTAAGGCTTTTCCTGATCACTGTTCTTCCGCGTTTCGATTATATCAGGATGAGCTTCTGTGGGGAGCATCATGGATTCATCGAGCTTCGCAGGACAACTCATACTTGGCATACATTCAGTCCAATGGCCACACGCTGGGAGCAGATGATGATGACTACTCGTTCAGCTGGGACGACAAGAGGGCTGGCACCAAGATCCTCCTTTCCAAGGTTCAGTCCCTGTCCAAACGAGTTTATTTTCAAGGAATCCTTCTTCGTTCAATGTTCGATTAGGATGGTAGAATTTGTCAGATCTTGAGTACACTATTTTTATTTCTACAGGACTTTCTGGAGAAGAATTCCGAAGAGTTTCAGCTGTATAAGGCGCATTCTGACAGCTACATATGCTCTCTTATTCCCGGGACGTCTAGTTTCCAGGCTCAGTATACTCCAGGTAAGTAACAATTGTTAGCCACTCCATTTCTCTGCAATCAACTAGACCTCACAAACCCGAGAAATACTAAGCCATTCCTAAAGATTCGGAAATCTCCTTTGAATGAAGGATGAAAAATACGATTGTCCCTACTGACCGGTCAAGACCACGCAAAGAGCCACTTGAAAAGCTGACAATTTATTGATCATGACTCGGTCTGCAATTGCATCATTGCACAGATGGAGGAGANCATGACTCGGTCTGCAATTGCATCATTGCACAAACGGAGGAGAACAACATCTCTAAGCCTTTTTATCAATCAGTTATTTCGATCCATTCAGATCTTAAGTGCTGATTGACCGTTACTGCAGGGGGACTTCTGTACAAGGGAAGTGAGAGTAACCTTCAGTACGTGACCACCTCGTCGTTCCTCCTCCTTGCCTACGCTAAGTACTTGACATCCAATGGAGGAGCCGCCGTCTCCTGTGGAGCCTCCACCATAACCGCAGATAAGCTGGTCTCCCAGGCCAGGAAGCAGGTGGACTACATCCTGGGAGACAATCCGGCAAAGATGTCGTACATGGTGGGGTTTGGCCCCAAGTTCCCGCAGCACATCCACCACAGGGGCTCCTCCGTCCCTTCGATCCGGGACCACCCCGATCGCATCCCCTGCAACGCCGGATTCCAGTACCTCTACTCGAGCTCGCCTAATCCGAACATCTTAGTTGGGGCCATAGTAGGGGGACCCGACAGCAAGGACAACTACGCAGACGACCGGAACAACTACCAGCAATCGGAGCCAGCCACCTACATCAATGCTCCGCTCGTCGGTGCCCTGGCTTTCTTGTCAGGCCAAAGCTCGGCAGGCCGCTGAGTTCGTCCTCCGATTCCTAGTGCTCGATCGTAGAACAACGTGCTCGTTTTCATTCCCCATGGAAAATGCTCTATTGGAGTGAATGTAGAAACAGAAATTATCTTTCCCTGCTTATTGTAATCCAGATAGCCTTATAAACGGCTTATTCATCACCAGTAACTTGAACTTCAAATATATATCGATCTCGAGTTCGGTGCATAGCCTATTTAGCACCTAAGACTCTCCAGTTATTTAACCTTCTGAGTTGTACGTCTACCTTTGCCCTCAAGTACAAAAGGACGCAACGAAGGTTAACTAAGCTCTATGCTAAAATTGGGTTAAGTGTGACACTTTGATGACCAACTTAGCGAAACTATAATCTTTGGGGTGCAAAAAGAAGCACATGGATTTCCCGTGTCCTTACGGATCTCGTCCGTCGGCATTTTTTTTTTATTTTTTAAAGATTATTATATATTTAAAATTTATATAATATTTTAGAAATTTAATTAATTATATATTGACCGAGACGAGACGACTGACTTCTCTCTCTGTAGAAAGCATCAAAGAGAAGAAAGAGGAGAGGTGCTGATCCATCTCTCTGTGTCTCTGGACTTCTCAGATCAATTGCAACGGCGATGGCGCTTACGATGGCCGCCCCTCTCTGCTCTCTCGTCATCCTGATTCTGGTCTCGCTGGCGGCCGCCGAGATCCGGTTCACGGAGATCCGATCCGATGGTCGCCCGTTCATTCTCTTCGACGAGTTTGGGTTCATACACAACGGCAGTCTCGAGCTCAATGTCTCCCGCATCTCCCTCTCGCCCGCCTTCCCCGATTACGAGCTCGCGAAGGTCGGGTTCTTCCTCTGCACTCGCGACTCGTGGCTCCACGTGCTGCAGCAGCTCGAGGCCGGTGGCATCTCCTGTGCCCTTAATTCCGAGCTTGTCGAGAAGGTCTTCACCTTCGATAAGCTCCAGGGTGACAAGTCGAGCATCAATACTGTCTTCCCCGAGAACCACGCCAATCAGTACGCTCTAGTGCTGGCGAATTGCCTCCAGAACCCGCAGCAGCTTCTGAAAATCACCATGGACGTCCGATCCGCGATGTACAACTTCGAAGGAAAGAGCGGCCAACGGGATTACCTCTCTGCCGGCAGGACCATCCTCCCTAGGGTTTATTTCCTCTTCTTTTCTATATATTTTGTGCTTGCGGGTCTCTGGATCTATGTCCTCTACGAGAAACGGCTCACCGCCTATAAGATCCACTTCTTCATGCTTGCGGTATTAATATTGAAAGGACTGAATCTATTGTGCGAAGCAGAGGACAAATCCTACATTAAGCGTACAGGGAGCGCCCACGGCTGGGATGTGCTCTTCTATATATTCAGCTTCCTGAAGGGAATCATGCTCTTCACTCTGATTGTCTTGATCGGTACCGGGTGGTCGTTCCTTAAACCTTACTTGCAGGACAAGGAGAAGAAGGTCTTGATGATAGTGATTCCGCTTCAGGTTGTGGCAAATATTGCCCAGGTTGTGATCGACGAGACAGGGCCTTTTCAGCAGGATTGGGTCACATGGAAGAGGGTGTTTTTGATGGTTGATGTGGTTTGCTGCTGTGCTGTTCTATTCCCCATAGTTTGGTCAATTAAGAACCTACGAGAGGCTGCACGTACCGATGGGAAGGCAGCAGTGAATCTGATGAAGTTGACTCTGTTCAGGCAGTATTATATTGTGGTTATCTGCTACATCTACTTCACTCGTGTTGTGGTTTATGCCTTGGAGACGATCACTTCATATAAATATCTATGGACCAGTGTGGTGGCAGCAGAGCTGGCTACATTGGCTTTCTACGTATTCACAGGGTATAAGTTCAGGCCTGAGGCACATAATCCTTACTTTGTGGTTGATGATGATGAGGAAGAGTCTGCAGCTGAAAGACTGAAACTCGAAGATGAGTTTGAGTTGTAAGTGACGAGCTTAAGCTTTTGAGCTTGGAGGAGCTATTGAAGCTGCTGCTGTCACTGGATGGGAAAATGTCGGAGCATGTGATTCGTCCTTTGCAGCAGGCGGATTTTCAATTCAACAGACTTATCCATAGTTGCGTATAATTGGTGGTTTGCTTTTCTTTCTAGTGGAGAATAGCGTGCTTTGTTGATTTTGTAACTTTGACATTCCGGAGTACTCTTTTCAGTAGATAGCAATGGTATATGAATGTTTAATAGTGCATATTTGCATGTACTGTTACTAAATCTTGTAATAATCCCTGGGAGCATTTCTGCGTCTACATTACATGGATTGGAGAAGTTTTTTCATCTTATCTTCTTGACAAGGGTTGTTTGATCTCATTATCACGGACCTTTAATCTGCTAGCATGATGCTTTCCTGCCTCCATTTACTACACATTTCGGTTTAACTGGAAATGCAACAGCAATAATTGGTATTTGACTGCTCAACCTATGTATCACAGGCCTTGTTCTTGTTCTCCAAGGTGAACAAAATTCCATTTAGGAACTTTTCTGTTTGGTTGGAGGATGCTCTAGAAACAGAAAATTAAATCTATATTTTCTTGTTCAGCTTTTGTTGTGGCCAAGAATATTAAAACCTAGCTTATGGCAACCCCATGCAACTAGGCTGGGAAGACATCACTTGACACTGTCTTTTGTTGTCTATTCATGAGTCTTAGCCTTTGCAAGCCTTGAGGTAGCTAAAATTACATTCTTTTCATTTGTTGTAAATTGTCTCTTTTTAATGCGTGTGGGTATGGATTGATCACTTCTGATACTTTCTTGTTTCCACAAATGGACGCTATATGCTGTGGATTCTGTCTGGTCTCAGTTCCATGTAAAGCACAGTGAAAGGGATAAGACCAACAAACATATGGGTTGATCAAAGGTAACCTACTCTCAGCAGTATGTTCCTTTATGATTGCATTGCCTGGCTCCTGCCTCATGTTGCTTAGTTTCTGCAGTTTCATGTCATCCAATGAAACCTAAGTTGTTGAACTCTGCTATTATTAGCTGAAACTCATCCTTCATTTTCCTTGGGATTTTTCCTTAGGTCGCATGAATCTACAAATACCTTCAGGTTTTTCATTTTCGAAAATCTCATTTTTGTGACCAGTTGACTGGTTGCACTGGTAGTTGTATGGATGCTTTCTTTCCTCTTCCCGCCTTTGTTAGTTGTGTTTCCTGGGGAATGTCAATATTGGGTGAGACCCATATCGTCAATGAGTTATTGGGGCCTTATCGACTGTCTTGATACATACCAAAGTGTTGCTGGCCCCCCAAAATTTCTGTATCGAACAGAGTTTTGGACTACGAGAAGCTCAGTTCTTCGCTTTGCCCAGGAACAACCAGTTCTAATGGGTTCGGTGAGTTCAAAGCACTGTCGCTGACCAGGAGAATCCAACCTCCTGATCCAATCGCACTGGGAGTTAAAATATGAGGAAATTTTTAGTTACCCAATTCAGATCGTTCGCAAGTAAGTGGAAGCAATGTTGTCGCACAGTATCCAGTGCTTTATTTTGACAGAAAGGGAAGGCCCGACCCGAGAGAGAGGTCAAACTAGTCAAAGCTCCCACTCTTTAGTAGGGGATGGAAAATCGAAGAAAGAAAATAGAAACGGCAGAAGATAGGAAAATCTGCCTGCGCCCCAGAGTGATGTAAATTCGGTTTGTCCCTGCAATCATCTTTCAATCACTGATATCCATTCTTTAGGAGATTGAGCAGTAGAAATTCCTAGTGTTGTAACTCGGGGCAAGATATTGCTGCTGATTTCTTCATCTCGAGTGCTGGCAAGATAACAACACTAAGCAATCGAGAGATTGGAGCTTTCGTCACATTACCAGTCAGGAATCTCAGCACGGCCCATATGAGCCTGATCAAGAACTGCAAAAGCCCATGGAGGAGGATCCGATGATTGATGATCCGATGAATGGCCTGTTTGGAAGGTCATTTTTTGCCATAAGCACTCCGCTTCTTTTACCCAAAAGGGTGCCAACTTCGTTTCTTAGTTCGGCTACGTTTGGTGGGAGGGGAAGTCTGAGAAAAATGTGAAGAAGATGGAAGTGAGAGCAGCGGGGAGCGTGTCCGGGGAGGTCTGGCTCAAAGTCCCATTGGACGAGCCGTCGGTGGACCACCTGGCCGCTGACTGTAGTCCAGTGCCTCAGCACAACAGCCACTGCAAGATCATCCCCCAAGGGACCAGGCTAGTGGACCAGGTCCACTAAATGCGGAACCAGTTTGGTAACATGTGGATCATCGCTATGGTGCGATCCCACAACCTCCTTCCCCTTCTGTATCGGTCAATATCCCGAAAAGAACATCGGATTTGTTCGTGACTGATATAAGGAAATGAGTGGGAGGCGGAGCTCAAGGTATTAAAGTGCTCCATCCTAGTTAAATTGTATCGAGTGAGTCCAATTGCAAAAGCTCAATTTAAAACTGGGCTCTCTGCGGAACCGAGCTACGTGTTTAATCTGAGCGGTCGCATATAGTCTATCATCCATTGCTTTAATCTCAGGTGCATGAGATACGAAGAGCGTGTGAAGAGGGAGCCCTTTGGGAAACAGCAATCTGAGCTCCATAGACATCAATGCCAGACAAAATGCGATGGTGAGTTGGAAAGTGATGATAATAGCGGGCAGCTGTCAGGACAAGGAGGACATAAAAAGGTGTTGGCACGGAACGGGTTCGATAAATTATTCTTGTGCAGATTTTGTCTCGGGACAAACAAATTTCAAGTTGGTGTGTAATTGGCTCTTTCCTCTGTCTGCACATTCTCGGGCAGCTCCCCTCTTGAACGTTAATCTGAATCTTGCCTTGGAGAACACAATACAAGTGTCCTCAACTCCATGCCAGGACAGCTGAACTCGACAGCGGGAATCTCTTTCACTCTTTAAAACATCGGAGTTCTCAAACTCAAATCCACTAAATCAAGGCGTTGTTGGGTGGGATCGTATTATCCATGCGATGATCCCCATTAATGCACCAGATGCAGTCGGGACTCGAGGCATTTCGTCCCCCCACTGAACCGGGCAGTCAGTTATCGATGATCACCAGTGCCTTTTTATTTCGTACATTTGGACTCGGAAATCTTTGAAACTGACATCAGATTTCCAACTATCGGATTGCTTCACAGAATTAGGTTAATGACAATTAAGACGACGAACAAATAACAAAATCACTACCGAAGGCATCGTCACAGGCAGGATTCTGATTCCTCTCCTGTATCATACGTACTGACTGCTTCATCTAAACCATCTAAGATCAGTCGTTGAGCAAGGGGAGATCTCGCCGCCAAGGCTTTCGGTATAACACGACAAGTTCGATCTCTGCTCCACCCCGTAAAGGCTGCAGTGAGCGCTCTTGAAGCTCGGGCTCCTCAGGTTCTGGCTGAAGCTGCTCGAGCCGCTGATCCCATAAGGTCCACTTTGAGCATCGGGGACAGGGTAAGACAGGCGTTTCCGAGCTGCGGAAGCGGCGCCAGCCCGGTCCCTCTCAGGCGTTGAAGGCCTCTGCCTTGGGGCGCTCTGGGATCGGGCTCGGGCCTTGGCGGACTCCGTGGCTGCCATGTAGTTGGGCATTGCTGCAGCAGTTGGAGCCATGCCAGGCCCACAAACACTGCTCCGATGAGCTCCGGCATTGAGCCAGTAATTGGTGGATGCAGTTAGGCTCGGAGTGTTTGCTGCTGAGTAGCACCTCTCAGCATCCCTGTAGTAGCGTGGGCTCGCAGACCGGACCTGGATCGGCCGGGCCTTGGATGGGGAAGGGGTTGTCGGTGAGTGGTGGTGGAGGTGCAAGATCGGCTGAGCCTGGTGGAGGGGAGAAGCAGCAGATTGTGGGGTTGCAGATCTGTTGTAGTAGTGCTGGTGGTTTTGATAGGATGCTGATCTTCGGCCATTTCTCGGCATGGAGTAGGAATAAGGGCGAGACGTGTCGATCTCGACGGTCTTGATGTTATCTTTCCTGTCAGTCGAAGCTCTACTGTCACTCTCCCACTGCTTTGTGGCCATCCACCGGTCGAGCCACTTAATCTTCTCTTCCTCAACTTCCTTCTCATCCCCAAGAGACGGGTTCTGTTGAGTTCCCCAAATCTGATATAGTATGATGCAGTAAGCATCCGTAACAGGTTCACTCACGAGGAACTTAGCCACAGAATTTTTAGCATTTTTAGTTATATTGCAATCTAAAATGAATGATTGATTCCATGATTCCATGCCCATGTAAGCTCATTGCATTGCTCAGGCTATTGAAGAGGTAAATTTCAGATGAACGAACCAACCTGCTGAGAGAAAGCTTGCGATAGCGTCCTTTCTCGTTGTGAAGCAACCTCTTTCCTGCTCTGCAGAATTGCCTCAACATCCACCATTTCATTGATCGGCTGCTCATCCCAGAAATCTGCTGCACAGCTGGTGTTCCTCGACTGCAAGATTTAGACTGCACTGTCAAGAGAAAGGCCGTGCTATGCTAAAAGTTCTACGTAACTGCCAAGTCGTGTTCTGCAGCGGAAAATACTGATCACTTTCCCTTTTATGTTTTTCAAGTGAACATTTCACTGTGTGAATGAAACGCGAATCTTATTCCTCTGCTTCACAGAAGCTAGAAAATGTAGTAGCTCCAATACGTCCTGCTATGCGGAAGGAAAACAGAAAAAGAACTGGAAAGGATACTGACAAATGACTTTCTCTGGCGGATGTCCTGAAGGTAAGAGGACTCCCACAAGTTGTTGGACTCGGCGAACATGGACTTCCGGCTGCTCTCATGAGACAGTCTGGCTCTCTGGTCCCGCATCCGGTCTTGCACCCGCACCAAGGCTTGCATGCACTGGAGCGTCAGTTTTGCTTGTTTTCGCACATTGTGGCCTCTCACTAGGGCTTGGAGCTTCACCAGGCCCTTGAGCGCAAACAGAGCTCTCCTTGCCTTCAGCCCAAAGTACAGAAGGGAATCTCACATTGAGTAACTTCATTATAAAAGATACAGAACTTGAAGTTTACACGGTACATGCTATCAAATACATCAACAGTTCAATGCTTAAACAATTCACAGCACCCAATTATTACAGTTGTTACAATTTCAGTGCGGTGGAATCGAACAATAAAATAGCATCACATTTAGTTTCAGTTTTGCCGTGCCAAATTAAGAGTAGGGCACTTATAAGTACCGTCATTGCGCATTAGACTTTCTTAAACGAAAAGTTCTCGTTAAAACATGACACTGTTTCCCTTTGCTAAGGTCAGGAAGTACCAAGTAACCCCTGAAAGCGGTTTGAATGATGATAGCTGCCCAGTTCTCCTTGGCAAAGGTAGGGGCTGGCCTAGTGAGCCGAGCAATCTCCATCGCCACCTGCGCAGTGGCCGCTGCTGCCTGTGCTGTGGCGGCCGCCACCGCAAACGCGTGCCTTTGCTCGTTCACTACCATGGGGTCTACCTTTGCACACGTCTCTGCCTTCGGTTTTGTCTCGGCGTGGCTGGAGCTCAACTTGCGGAACAGCCACCTCCGCTTCTCTCTCTTCTGCAGGAAGCTCAAAACCATCAGAGATTTCGCACAGGGAGTGGACCACAAAACGGAGGAACTACTTGCAGTGTGAAGTTCAGGCTTTCAGGATTAGTTTAGTAGTGGCGAAGTTTTCAGCGTTTTTCGAAAATGTTTGTTGGAAGTGTTTTCTTTTCCCCGTAGGATTTATGAAAGATGTACTCTAGAAAATGACAGCTGAGAAAGAGATGGAATATCAGGTCTCGTCTGTTTCGGGAGGAATGAAAAATCGCTTCCTGAAATGGCCAAATGTGTAATAAATGTCAAGCTTATTTGCATTCCAGAAAAATGAAAACAGAAATTGAAACGAAAATAAGCCGACCAGAGCACGCTTTCCTCAACGGACACAGGAACACATACCCTTGCTCCGTGAAGAAGGTAGAGATTGAATTTAAAGATACAGAACCCAAGAGTGCAAGCTCCTTTGGATCAGTACGCTTCATACCAAAAAAAAAAAACGAGCCAATCGCATGTAACAGGACGGCAAGCATCGAAAGAGGATGAGAACTGAATTAATGCTATGCTTCAAAAGTCGGAGCAGTGTTTTTATGGTAGACCTTTTCTTCATCTTCTTGAGCGTGTTCTTCCCTCCTCCTGCCATACCTCTTCTCATTGCTATCCTTGGTAGGAGACCTGAAGGCTCTCTTGACAAGGGTGAGCCAAGATGAAGAAGAAGGGGAGGAAGAAGTGGAGGAAGAGGAGGATGAGCCAGTCTTCTTTCCCATAATGAAAGAGTCACACCAGAAACTGAGAACTGAGGAGATGGGCTCTTTTCACCATTTAAGGAACATATCTGTGAGTGAGTGGGGAGTGCCTCAGAAGAGCAGTGGAAGAAGAAGACGATGAGGGAGGAAGGTGAAGTGAGTAATCATGTGAGGAGAGGGAACAGAGTGCTACTGTTCTGCAGAGGGAGAGAGGTGAGAGACATAGAGGAGCCCATAATTATTGAAAGAGAGGAAGGGACTCCCTCTCTCTATCTCCAATATATGTGCTACCGCTGCTGCTGCTGCTGCCGGCTTAATAAGATTTTTGGGCGTTTTCTAGTGGCATTGGGGCAAGGAAGGAGATGAAAGAAATAGCTTATGGGAACTGACATAAAAAAGAAAGTGTGTCAGGGAAATTATTTTCCTAGGGTTTATTAGAGATGAACTGTTTCAGAGTAAAATAATGGCGGAGGGGAGCCTGACTGATGAACAGCGAGCGAGCAAGTGAGAGAGAGAGAGGGAATCTCAATGCAGTGCTACCATCCAAATGCCCTTGTCCCACCCAGCAAAGCTTGTAAGATTGATTGGTAACGTTCATCAACTCGTAACGATACTTCATTGTTCCATCCGCAGTGCTATCACGTGAGGCAATGTCTTCCAAGATTTCCTCTTTCTTCAGGAGAAAAGATTCCCTTGACCAGATTCTCCATATTGAAATACAGAGAAAAATTAAAACCACCGTTCTATTAATACCAAATTCTGCAATATTTTAGCAAGATTATCAGTACAAGGTGACGGTAGTATTTTGACACCTACCAAGTTTCGAGGGAGAAGATGACGCATCTTCCTCCGGGTGAGACCCGACAGTCCAGAGAGTCGTGTTCCACCAGAGTATGCTGCAATTCAGCCTAAATATAAAATGTAATAAACCAGAATTTTCTCTGGAATATATAACCTCGTCAAGCAGAATTTCAATTACAATATATACATATATATAAGTACTGTACACAGTTCAGTTCTTACATATATATATATATATATATAAATAAATACATATTTGTTAATTCCAGGCTTTCATTCAGTCATTCGTTCATTCATGACTCTGCAGCAGGAGAGACCCAGCAATTCTGCAACTGCATAACATAGCGTACAAAATAGTATGTATGGGCTTGCAGGTATTAAATAAGGGGAACTGTCTCGGAGGTGTAAATGGCATCACGTGCTGGACACAGAAGCAGCTGAAGGGTAATAAGTAAAAAGAGAGAGCGGCAACCTGCGTACGTATCANAAGGGTAATAAGTAAAAAGAGAGAGCGGCAACATGCGTACATATGAATGAATGAATAAGAATGAGTTATTAGATCAATATAGTGATATCATTATTTTCAACCGGATTATATATAAGATAGTATGTTTCGAATTTTTGATAAGTGTGAGTCTCTTATGATGCTCCTCATTCCCATTTTCTTCTTATGTCGTATTTTATACATGTATGTGTTATAAATGTATGTATGTATGTTCGTATGTGTGTATGCATGTATCCTCTAATCAAAGGCACCATCTCTCTACATGTATCCATCCACCATACTTAAAATATACTTATATTTGCAGGTTTTTGAGGGGGAGAAATGGGGTTTTAGTGTAACGACATCGTTCTTAGTCTAACAATCAAGAGGTTGTAGGTTCGATTCTTATCGTGAAATTTCTCGTGTCTCTTTATTCATTCTCCGCTTCTACTGTCATATTTTAGACCTATGAATATCATACGTAACCGAAAAAAATTTTATAAGAGTAGAAGAATTATTATTATGAATAATGTAATGAATAACATAAAAAAATTTACATCTTCGTCGGTTATAGTAAAAAATAATAATTATAAAAGTAAACATGTGTACTATTATTTAAATTTAATATTAAAAAATTACACTACATGACTAATATAAATGATCATTATACTTTAATATTATAATATTATTTTTCTATCCTATGGGTGTGTAAAACGAGGGGAAGGATTAGGTATTCCCTACTCTATAATTCACCCTCCCGCGGCAATCTCAATACTTGGTAGGATGACCCACAAAGCCACCAAATTGGAAACAAATGTAATTACTAGAGGACTACCCGTACTAGATTGGAAACCAAGAAATGCTAATAAGTTCATGTAGCATAAATGAGATGTACAGTACTCCACGCCACTGCTTAATCAATTAATGAATTAAGTGACATCACCTTTGATCTAATATATATCAAGAGATGATAATGGTGTTCTTATATTCCTTTATTACCATCTTAATTTTATTATTATTATTTTTACTTGTAAACCTACTACATTTTTAAATATATATATAATTAATTTAATATAATAATATCACGATTAATTTAATAATAAAGAATTTATATATTTAATAATTATTATAAAATTCTTTATACTTATTTATTTTTTATTAAATCTATGATTATATATAATCGGATTTAAAAAAAAAAACCAAAGTGAAGCATGGTTGCCTCGCTAGTCAGACCCGTTGTGCAGTGGACAGCTATCTATCTCAGGGATTCCTTCCTCGTTTGGAATAACGAAGTACCTTCTGGCTTCATTCCCCTGTTGACCGGTCAAACCGTTGTATCTACACACACACATATATATATATATGTATCCATGTATGTACACTACAACGCCTCCAATATCTACTCTTTCTTGTCCCTTATCATCATGCCTCTCTCTCTCTGTCTCTGCTCTCTGCTCTCTGCTCTCTTTTGTTAGGACACTGAGGAAAATGAGGCCAACTTTTCCTCTTTTTTTCCCCCTTTTTTTAGCGCTTAAAATGATGATAGATGGGGTTGTGAAGATAATATCCCCTACTACGACCTTCTCCAAAGATGTTTCAGCACTCAGTGGATCGATCGGACTAAAGTTTACGATAGCAGCGTTTTCGATAAAAATTTTCAGAGACCAATTACCAAGTAGTGCTGTCCTACGATGAAAAAAAAAAAAAACAGGAGATGCAACGGTTGTTTTCTCCCTTCCCCGCCCTCAAATGAATGAGGAGGTCACTTCAACCTCCCATTTCCATGCAAATTTTTGGGAAAATAAGAAACAGGTTTTTCATCAGTACGCTGATCGTCAACTCGGGCTAGGTCCCACCTCTTTCACATCTTCGGCATCAAGTGGCTGGACGGACCATATGGGAGTGGAGCGGACCGACTCATTGTGGAAGGAAGGTCGAAATTTCTCTCTCTCTCTCTCTCCTCTTTAAGAACAATTTTACTCCTAGTTTTAAAAAACAGACCAGAGTCGAACCGATCACTCATCCTGTCCGGTTTCTAAAAAAATTATTTATACTTTAAATGAGGTCAACTCCGATTGAACTGACCGGTTCTCGATTGGATCAGTATATCCAATTAAATCGGTAGAAAAATAAACTAACTTAAAATTTAAAAAATATTAAAACATATTATAATATACTTATTTTATTTTACTATACTTATATTTATATTTTATATTAAACTTTTGTTAAATATACTGATTATATTAATGAATTTTGTTATAAATCATATTCAAATTGATAATATTATATAAATTTATTAATAATATTATATTATTAATTATACGATTCGATCCATTGAATCCTAATCCAACCCATGTTTATACTGATTCCCGGTTTAGTCCGATTTTAAAAACTATAAATTTACCGCACCGATAAAATACTGAAATGTGCGGTGTAGTTGCCATGCACAACTTGCACGGTATCATGCATCAGATGAAGGGATCGGAGCGATCTTAGGAGCCAGAACTCGATACGACGTGTCTCGCGAATCGAACCGTGCGAGAGAAGAAAACGGTATCATAATGGCGTTAAATAGATTAGATTCATAGGAATGCGGAACCACAGGACTGTGATAATAATAATAATAATAATAATAATAATAATATTTAGGTGCATGTGAGGGTGCATGTGACTTATATACTGTGTATTCTCTTCAAAAGGTACACACAACAATGAATTGGGCATAAAAAGATGCCTTTTTTTTCCCTTTATCTATTTTTAGCCAGCC